>KZ071199.1:78726-97613 GCA_002091845.1 Anopheles cracens | reverse complement strand
AAAACCTAACATTTCAGTCCTTTATATAACCGATCCGCTTTGGGTTTGGCCGATTTAAAGATATTGATCAGACTGGGAATATAATCCAATGCAAATATAAGCAACGTTGAAAAGCATTCTCCACTTTGACAATAAACGTAATGAGCAATTCTAGTTTACCGTGTGGGAGAGTTTTTATGAGTTCTCCTCATTTGGAATGTTTCTTATTTCGTCCGGTGAACTGCATATCCAGCTCGAGATACACAAAATTCAAGATTTCTAAATGGCAGTCACAATTCCCTACTTGAGGTTATAGTGCCTATGCAAATAAAGATTTGTTAAATATGTTCTTTGTGTTTGTGTGCCGAATATGATTGAAACTGTAGAAATTAACTTTTAATGCTCGTTCACACCAATCAACATATTCCAAATTAGTATTCATTAATTACTTCCCACACTAAATGCGTAATTTATATAAAAAATACACCGTTCCACCTGTATTTTCATCTTTCCAGCAATGCAAAAAATACTCAAAAATCCCTATCCCGCCAAGGGGGCTGATACCGTTTCCTCTACTTCAGCCATCACGTATTTCTGAACAAAAAATGTTCGCGTGGCAGCTTGTTGGTCCAAGGGGATAGGGAGAAACATGGGTGCCGTAGAAAAAGAGAAATACGCCTGCAAATATGCAAAGCCCAAGACACAAATCGGTCTCATCATTATTGATCGACTGTCAAATTTGGTTGGATAATGTATTTTATCCAACATTTCATCCACGTTTATTCAACGTTGTATATATTTGCTCTCCAACCAAATCGAGTGAGAAATTGCGACGTGGGAATTAACTGACCCAATGAGCCGACGGAGGAAGCAGGATACAGCAGCTGTCAAAATGCGCTAATAATAACTGTTGTACTTCTTTTTAAAAATGCAAGTATTCATGAAATAATTTTTTTCGTGTAAAAAAAAATTTTTATATAAAATTATAGCCTTAAATTGACTTTCATGAGAAAAATAGAATAACGTGCTTTACGACACTGTTTTACTTGGGATGATATTGTATTATGTTTTTTTGCATCAATTTAAACACGTTTATCATGTTTTGACATCATTTACTTTTATTCAGGGCTAAATACGTTACTATAAACAATATGTATTGATTGATTTCAGTTACGCGTTATGCTTCGCACTGTTTTGTCTGTTGTGTTATTTGCTTCGCGTGCATTTGTTCCTTCCAAACATTGCATTTCAGGTTCGGCACAGCGAACAACTACTACAGCCGCTAAACGCAACGTTATTCATCGCTGGTCGCATTTGTAAGATTGTGAGAAAATATGTACTACGTCCGTTTTCAACGGTCTGTGTTGCACCATTTCACAGTTGCTGCATAAATCATCGTTCCTTTACATGCTGGCGGGTTTCGTTTTTAGACACATTCAAAAAATATTACATTCTTACTACGACAGTATAAATATTAGATTACCACCTGTTGTACACATCTACGCACTGCTGCAACGCTACAAATTTGCGGTACAAAATAAAGATCGCGCAATCCGATCGCCTTGCCTGTTTCGTTCGCTTGATCTTACGATTTCCGCCTGATACGTCTGCCGTTCCGTTTTCCGATTGCATCAAGCCTTTCGAATGGACAGTAAATTCTACCTTTCATGACTATTCATTGTTTTGTTTTTGTTGCACTCCAAACGCAATATAATAAATACTCTACTATTGATACACACCAACGGGTTTGATATACCGAGATACACTGGGTTCGTTTCGTTAGCTTTACTGCATCTACACTATTGATCTTTCCGATTGCACACTGGCTGCTTATCTAAATTCCAACTTGCACATAATAAGATACTCGTTGGGCGGAGAAAATCATTTCCGGCAGTACATCGTCCATCTCCTCTCCTATATCGCTCTATCTCCTCGCCTCTATCGTTCTATCTCTACACTTTAAATCGGTCCCAATTACTTCTCCCGCCCTTATGAATATCTTACGCTTGCTATCACAGTTTAATGGATTACATACTTCCATCGGATTCATAAGATACTCATAGATACATACCAATCTGCTCTCCGGACGTAGGCAAGCAGGAAGCGTTCGTTTTCCTCGTTTTCTTCGCTCGAACATCACCCACATCTTACGACAGCTCGAAACCGGTGTTGCTGGAGATCGCGTAGCGCAACTTGTCTCGCAGCATGCTTTTCTTTTGATAGTTGGGCAGCTTGAGCAGATTGAAGCAGGTGGACGATGTGGGCAGCCGGTTTAGTGGGTCCTTTTTGCGGATGGTGAAGAATCCCCGTATGACCGAACCAACCGTATCGCCAATGTCCTCGTCATCGCCCACCTCGACACACCGAATAGAAAACGGAGGTTCCAGGTGGGCAAACCCAAGCAGCGGTGGTTTCGAACAGCTCGTTACAAACTGAAAAAACATGTTTAATTTCAGTCATGTTTTCTTACAAACTTTGTTACTCGCAGTTCTCGCTTTAAGTTGAATAAAATAATGCTGATGATTTTTTTATGACAGATGAAAGCTGGTTGGTGAAAATGAAATCTAACTTTTGCTATCATCGAATTATAGTATGTTCCAGGCTGTGAATTTGGTTGCGATAACAATTTTAGAACAGTAGAGTCGATACCATATTCTAACTCAATCGATCCCCTTAACAAGGAGATACCGCTCACCTTCAGAAATAGTTTCTTCTCCTCCTCGGTGAAATCTTTGGCAAGAATATCCCACAGCCAACCGACCACTCGATGTCCGTCGTGGAAACCGCCGTAATACTGGGTGTGCTTACGCAGATCCTTCAAATCCAACGGCGAGGTGTCACCGGATATGAGCCTTTGCAGCTGTGGTAGAAAGTGGAACAGAACCCGGTTGCACATCAAAGTTTTCTAGACGTATCGCGTAAAACTAACCTCCGGTGTGGAGAACAGTGCCAACCAGTCCGGATTGACGATGCAACGAAATCCCCGTATGAATGCGGCCGTTTGATCACGAATTTGGGTGTGCATCCGAAAGTACGCCATGTAGTGGATGTAATTTATCCTGCAATCGCATGAGATGGTTGTGTTTAAGAGAAGGCCACTTTCACAAGAACTCACGTATTATACTTACTTATTATCATTATTAACAGCTCTGGCCTTTCCACCCGGGTGTAGCTCGTGCGTCACAATCTTTCCCATCACATCCTCGTCGACGCTAAACGTCAGGTCGAGATCCGCCACGTCGCCCTGGTAGTGCTTGATGAACGTTAAACTACGGTACAGTTCCTTGTCGAGCGACGGCAACTCATCCATGCAGCTGTACAGTGCCTGCTGCGTCTGTCCCAGCACCTGCGAGAGAAAGAAAGACGCAAACGGCACGTCCACCACGATCCCCTCGTACACAGCTTTGCCCAGCATCCGGCCGACGAACTCGAACAGTGCCAGATGGTTCTCCTGCATGTGCGACGTGGGTGACGGATACAGGCGCTGCTCCGTCGTCGTCTTGAAGAGGTTCAGCGACGGATCAAACACACGCTTGATCGTCTCTTCAAGAAACTCTTTAAACACACCGTCCTGATCGATGCCAGCCTCGTCCAGCCCCTGCTGGTTGATGAACCGCACCCGAATGACGCCCTTAAGGCCGTGCGGAGGCAGCGCTGCCAGCTGCCGGTAGCCATCCTCCACGATCCGGTCCCGATGTACCGTGACGAGCGCGGAACTGGGTGAGGCACAGGCCGATTCCGTCAGACCCAACACGGCCTTTTCGTTCTGAACAAACTTTCGGAACAGCTGCACGCGATCCTCGTGCGGGATGACGTGGGGCATCTTTTGCAGTAGGATCTGCGTGTGCTTCTTGCCCTTCTCCAGGTCGGCGAGAAAGTGCGACGGGCGGATGTCGCGTATGAGCCAGTGGTTTTGTGGTGCAAACTGACGACGGCAGTCGCGCCGGTAGAGGCACAGCAGCAGCGTGTGTATCGACACGAACAGCGGTGCACTCGTGGCCGTTTTGGCGTCCAGAATCTGGTCCTGGATCGTGCGGTACAGGAATGTGTTCAGGAAGTGCGACAGGACGATGTAGTCATTCAGCGTGAACGGTGTCTGCTGTTCGTACATTTCCAAATCATCTAAAATGCTGCGGAAAAAATATTTGGTCAGTGATGTTCATTATAAGGTGCTAATTAGACCGACCCTGAACAATACAAATGCTATATTGTGTTTTTATGGAAGTATTTAAAACATGATCTCTTTTCTAGACGATCACTATTAAAGGACAATTCCTAATAAAGGTGTTATATTTAACGTTTGAAAATTCATGCAAAACTCCAACTACCGCAACATGTTGCACGCCATAAAAAGAGTCAATGTTTAAATTTTAGGTGGATCATCTAAGAGAACTCAAATAGGAAACAAGTATGTTTGTGTTTTTTTAGTATTTTGGGTCATAACTTAAGAATAAATAAACTACGAATTTAAGAAAGCAAGCGCTTGCTTGCTTTCTTTCATATCCACGGAACGTCCAAAGCCCACTGTAAGAATGATACTTACGTCACGTAATGGGTCATGCAGTCACAGAAGAGCGACAGTAACAGCAACGGTGGCGCGTAGTTCGTCTGACTGACCTGCAGCAGCTCGATGAAACCCTTCAGTCCACAGTTCGGACCGATCGAACCCATCAGCAGCCAAAGATCGTGCAGCACCGTGTCGTTGTAGCACAAACCTTGAACGGTAAAGCATGATTAAAACACCCACACGATCGCTTTTCCTAAAACTCTACTACCGACGCGCCCTCACCCGAAAGAATGTCCAGCCGCAGCTGCGACAGCGCACTCAGTGCCGCATGATACATCGAGCAGGTCAGCGCAACGCGCGAAACCTCTGCCGAACCGAGCTTCCGGTACATTTTCCCACCTTTGTTCGGTAGTCCGCCTCCCTTCATCGAGCTGCGCTCGAACGTGAGCGCACGCTTCAACAGATTGCCGGTGCTGTTACCGCTCGGGATCGGATAGTCGATCGTTTCGTACCCTACGGCCAGCTCCTTCAAATTGTCCCCCAACAGCAGCTTCACGATCCGGTGGTTCCACAGGAGATGAATCTGCCGCTTGATGAGAGGCAAATTTTCATGCTGCAGGCGATCCTTTCCGGGGGAAAACCATCCCAGCAGCTCGTGCCACTGCGTGAAGGCACCACCGGCCTGGCCGAGACTGTTCAGGATGCCGTTCAGTAGCTGCGTGACGACAAACGTGAACGCTGGGTAGGAAAGTTTTGCTGCATTATCCTGTGGCTCCAGGTAGTACAGATGGACCATGTTGGCAAGCAGCGCGAGTAAACTGCTGTTCTGCAGGCTGGCCACAACGAACTTGGTCGACTGTTCGCCGCTGAGCAGATCGAGTGTTTTTTCGAGCGTTCCGTGCGTTTGAATGCTCACGAGACACTCCGGGGTGAACTGCTCAAGGTGCACGATCATTCCCGGTACGGACAGAATCTGCACGAGGAACTGGCTGAGCAGATTTTCACTGTACCCGGATGAAATCAACGGTCGCAAGGCAAGCGTCACCAGTGCGGTTAGTGAAATAGGCTTCAGGTTGATAACGGGCCTGCAGGTTCCCTTAACGAGTACGTTCCGTAGCGTCAAGTAGAAACCCTTCTGCACCAGATCGCCCATCACATTCGCGCACAGCTGCATCATGCCCGGTTTCAGCCCGGCCAGCGGTTTGTTCCGCAACAGCGCCCAGCTGTTGATGGACGTAAACGCGACCAGCGTGTGCAGATACAAGGCCAACGATATGCTGTCGCTGTGAACCTCTGGCTTCAGCAGCTCGATCGCGGTACAGCAGCGGTAGAGTAGTTTTTTGATGTGCCGTATCCACGCCAGGCTAAGATCTTTGTTGAACGCAACGCCAATGTAGCTAGTTTTCGGTAAGTCAGACTCGAGACTCGCCACCAGATACCGGCATAGTCGTTCCAGCCGCTCGAGGTGCTGTGCCGATTCCGGGGCGCTCGTTTCCGCTTTCCATTGCAGCAGGAAATGCGTTGCGGCACAGTAAACGGCGAGGCTCGGCTTCAAGTCGATCGGTTTGCCGACGTTCGTTACTGGGGGAAGTAACTCGTCGAACTCTTTGCTGAAATAGTAAATGCAAAAAGAGGTAAATAACACACATCGGACGTTTCATGTTAGCAAACACTTACAGAATGAACTGCCTAAATTTGGTTCGAGCCAGCCATCCGCGGATGTTGCGTTGCAGTAGTAGCACGGAACGATCCCGCCGTTCTTCCTGTGCCCGCTCATTGGCCCGCTCCTCCCGTGCCGCCTTGGTTTGGACGAGAAAACTGTCCTTGTTTGTTTCGGTGCGGCCGAACATGTTGATGCGCTTTTTATTGTTCTACTCTTGCTTACCACCGCGCACACACACACAAACAATCAATGATGCAAACTGGAAGGAGAAGAAAAAATAACCAATAAACACGACTCTGTTAATTGGACAGCCACTTCTATCGTATGAACGGTGCAACAATGTACGCATTCAACAGAGACATCCGGTGATGAGAAACCCTAAAATAAATCAAACAATAAAAATCCAGCGGCAAGGTAGCTGCACCGGGATGACACAGAAAAGCTTTGCCAACGTCGTCAATGGTGCAGCTTCCCATCAGCATCGTAAAACCCCATTAGCCCATGGCACCCTGCACCACCATCGAAACCGTTGCCTTATCAGCAGGACCGAAAAACATTTCTTGAACAACACAACCCCAAAACAACTCTTCCGTGTCGCACCTTCTTATCGCTGCATCGTGGAATTCGTCGCGAATACTGTGCCGCTGCTAGGCTGTATTGTTGGCCGAGGAAAAAAACAATCGCGAAGTGATTTTCCTTGGTTTTGCAACAGTGACGGGAGCTTTGGAGCAGGATCCAATTGTTAATTCTTATTCTACGGTGGGTCGATTGGATCCGATTAATAAGAATGTACCACACCGCTCGTACCAAGCAAGCTGCTGTGGTTTAGAAGATTGATTAACACAGCTTTTTGCTATCTTTTTATCACTTGTCGTAATTAAACATTTTCACGCAAACACATCGCCTACAGTCTTCTTGTATAAAACAACAACAACAGCAACAACAACATGACATCTTTGACAGCATCACTTTGTTTTTGTTTGTATCACTGACGTTTCGCTGGCGCATAAAAATAGCAGTTCGAGCAGTTTGAGTCGGACGTTTAAAATTTATTTCAATATGATGTTAACATTTTGAAAATTAATTGCCATTTCTTACTGTATGCATTTGTATCGCAGTGGACAGTAAATAACTTGAAAAAATTGACAAATTGGTCAAATGTTCATATCCAGAATTCCAACAATACAAAATAGTGAAACTTCATAACAATAGTTTCCTGAATATTTTTTATAATAAATATATAACTCTACTTATCATACTTACATTTAGCGATAAATTATCATAGTTTGAACATTCATCATGTCAAAACGATAACATTTCAAATGAAAATCAACGGTACATCATATTCAAGAAAAGCTCCGTTTAAACCGAAAGCTTTCAAGCTTAACCACCAGAGGATGCACCAAGAATGCTATTCGAGCAGTTTAAATCACCCAAAAAGCTTCATGCGAGGGGATTTTTTGTTAAACCTGTTGAAAAAGAGATGAAAAACTGTAAAATCCCAGTCTTTATGTAAGGGATACACACAATAACAATCATTTCATTATCTTCAGAGTTCAGAGTTATTTGATTATAATATCCAAGCCCATATCCAAAGCATTCTAATTCGAAATTTAGTTTAGTTCAACACGTGTTTCAATTATTTATGGTTTTTTATTACCTTATTTCACTTACCCATTCTACCACTAAGTTAAATAGTTTTTACATGACGTGAACTGACTTTCTTAAGCGATAAGAAACTATAATTTGGTAGTACATAAGAATTGATAATAAGTAAATCAAGCGAACAACTAATTATTTAAAAAGGCATATATTTTTTAATAAGCTTTAATTCGTGAAGACTTAAGTTAGGTTTGCTTGTTATTCACTATTGCTTCCAAATACTGTCCAGCCGCAGAAGAACAGGAAAGATTTGCCTTAGGAGCAAACTAAAACTCCACTAGGAAAGTGAACCAGTTCACATTGTTCCGACTCAAGTGTAATCCGTTTTTCCCCGCAGGGGCTTTACCGCACACGGTAGGAGCCTGGTGAATAGGCCAGCTACCTTTTCGCTGCCTACGTTTGTGCACCTCTATCTTCACCGCACCTTGCACCGTTGATCCTCACCCGCGCAACAACGGCTCTGACATCGGGATATAACGAACAACCGGGAAGGATTACGCTACGTGAGCACTTCGTGATCCTTTTTTCGGTTGCCGGTTGCTCGACCCGTGCGTTTGTGCGTTTTTTCTGCTCTCCCGGACTTGCGCCTGTCCCACGAACGGGAAGGGAAACATGTTTTCATTTCTAATTACTAAATTCTCCGCTCATTATCGTCTACATGAAGCATGTCCCTTCTGCCGCCCGGGACTCTTAATATGCGATTAAGGCGCACAACGAACGACAACGGCCGAACGAACGAGTTTGAAGCGGAAGATGTTCCCGGTGTGTCCTGTTAATGATATGCGGAGCGGACCACCACCCGGGCCGATCGTTCATGCGTGGCGTTTAGTTGAGTTGAGATTTGGCCTGCACACCGGCCGGTGGCCCCGATAGCATTACAATAATAGCCCTAATCTTGTCTTTCCTAACCTGGGACGCTCGACCCACCGGGGGCGACTACGGGGACGCCTTTTTTGTCAACTGTTTGTCAAACAATCTCCGCAACTTGAGTGGTGCGTTTGTTTTATCGCGCATTGTTTCGGGACGCATCGAACCGCATCCGGTTTGTACCGGTGAAAATGCCGCCAGACACCCAACACCCGACGACGGGCAGGGAACGCTCCGAATACGATAATCCATTATCCACCCTGCGGTTCTTGGATCTTCTGGCTTTGATTCGTCCGATGTGTTCCGGTAGTCTAGGATCATTTCGAGGTGGGCTAAACAAACGCATCGAACCTTGACACGGGCGCGCCAAGGAGAAGAGAGCACAAGCTCCCAGCATATGGTCCGTATCTTCCGGAGGAAAGCTCATTACAGCCGCATAGATGGTGTGGCAGATCGCGATGCATTCGTGCGCAAAATTGCCAAAACTGGTGACAATTCTAACGGCGCATACACAGCGCGACGCAATGTTGTATGAACCCGAAGGCTGGGATAAAGCGTTCCAGAAGAGATTTCAAACATTTGCTCGAAAGTAATTGGAACAAACCCTGCGGACAAAAACTGTTGCTCCCGGATAGGAATTAGTGCCGAGGGACTGACAATCTGCGCGGGTTTTGCTACACGGAAAGAAAATATGTTAAGATCGTAAAGAAAGTACCAGCTCTTATTTGTGTTTGTTTGCTCTTCCCTCCGGCTTGTGGACGGCGATAACTTCTCTGCGCCAGATGGGTCCACAAGGTGTCTTCAAAAAGCCGCATGCCGCACACACAAACACGACGCGCATCGCTATCGGCGGTAATCTTTCTAATTGGTTAGAGCTTTCTTGATATCTTAATTGTGGTTCTTGGATTGGGACCGATTAGCCCGTTTGAAGCGAGGAGCCGAGGGGAAGGCTACCAGGCTCTAAACGCGTCAAACGTGGCCGCCATTCGTCATCGAATCGGGTTTAATTGACAGGAGATGTTTTTACCCCTCCACTATCCATGCATAGTGGAGTTAACGCGTTTTTGTTGGACATAACGTGTGGCTACATCCCAGCAGCCATAGCTTTATGACGATCTGTTCTTTTCGCTCTCGAAACGTCATCGTGGCCCACCGTGCGGGATGCAGCGCAGGATGGATTTTCGCAGAACCACACTTTATTGCCGGCCAGCGCTAATTGGTTTGGCGATTTGGGCCGGACGGGTCGGTCCACCCAGACTCCCAAAGCGTGTATTGCGTCGCGGTCGTTAAAGTATTTTTTTTCGCCGTCCAACCGTTCTCGTTCTCCCTCGGTCGGCGTTTCTTTTGTGGGGTCAGAGATAAAGAGTGACAGACGTCCCGTCATCTCCGATCTTTCCCACCTCGGTAATAGGATGTCGGTGCCGGTGCCGGGTACCGCGGTAGCGGCCGCGTAATTAGACAAGATTGCGCGACCATTTCGCGGCCATTTGCGAGTGCGCTAGGAACAATTTCGCGCGCACACGGTCCACCCCAGGTCGAGACCGACACACGCTAGCCAGCGCCCGGGTCTCGATTCGGCATGCAATGGTCGTTTGGAATTTAGAGCTCTGTTAGACGGTTCGACGCGGAATGTATGATATGGAAATGAAGCATATCGGCAGGAACGTATTCGTTGGTTTTCAGTTTCCCGGAGCATGGCGGACATTCCTTGGGCTGCTTTGATACTGCTGGGTTGGCTGCTATCGTTCGTTGTCATGGTAGTAGGAGTATGCTGTTAGTAGCTCAGGCAAGTTGAAATGTAACGGCAAGCTGAACTACATATTTTAAATAGCTTAAAATACTGTTGCGAGGAGAAAAAAGAGGTCGATAATAGTCGTAAACAAATCTATATACCGGTCTTTTTATCACATTCGCAAAGTGTGCCGAACGCATTATGCACAACACGTGTCCAAAACGTTGCTGTTTTATAACTTTTTAAGCAGTGTAGGGATTAGTGCTGTAATAGCAAGTGAGCAATACGCAAGAACATGCAAAATATATTTATATGGTTGCATAAATAATAACGCAATTTATTCTCCCGTAGTTCTGGTTACTTATGAAATCCACACCATAATAACAACACTTATAAAAAAAATCCTTCTTTTAATCCTTCTTCTTCTTTTAATTGAGATATATTCTGGTGAATGCGCTCTGAAACGATCGAAGAAAGCGGTTTTAGGTGTCACGTCAAGGCTGTAATATACTTTTCCGTATACCGTTATATTTATAAATAGAGAATTTTCCATGCGGCTTGACCTCTTGGAAGTAATTCACAGTACAGAGAGGCGTTTGATTTCACACAAGAAATTTTAAAATTTATAAGAATTAAACAAGAATGCCTCAAAAAAACTCCTAATTTCCTAACCAAATTTACATATCAAAGCATGGCACGAAACCGATCATCATTGTATTAGTTAACAGTTATGTTAACCAGCTATGTTATTTTGACTTTCACATCTACAATTTGAAATTTTGAATTTGCACATTTTAAACTAAGTAGCAAACTTTTTATTTTATTCCATAACTTCATAAAGTTTACAACTTAAGGAAAATCAACGCGTTTGTTCCACCCTCTATGATTCATTTTTATAACACCTTTTATAGCACCGAGCAGTATGATAGGCAGAACGCAGAAGTAGAGGAGAAATATAAGAAGGAAAAAACAGCTGAATAAAGCAGAGCCCGCCCAACAGCCTCGCATAATAAAACAACATAAAACCGTCCGAGCTCGCGCGCCCTCCCCCTCCTTCTGCGACTTCCATTTCCCCTCCCACCCCGCGCCATCCTCCCAACCAGCAAAATCGAACAATCTTTCCGCCACTGGTTCCGGAGGAACGGCAAACGGCACGCCAAAGGCGTCTCCGTTTGCAATTTATAAACTTCAAAATGTCTTGTTAACACATTCGTATAATTCAGCTTCGGTGTGGTCTTCCATTTTATGATGATGCCGCTGGTGGCTGGTGCCTGGTGCGCTCGCCGGTCGTCGGCGCTGGCGGACGGCGCGGCTCATCGCGTTACCCACACGCGCAACAAGGCGCAAAAGCCCTGCGAAGCGCGTCGAACTGCATCCAACGGCTGCGCACGATGCATTTCCGCTGGGAGCTGGGAGCTTCGTCCCATTCGTGTCCCGCTTTCGCCGGCGGGAGCCGGTGGCGTCATCGTTCTGCGCGAACTGCAGGAATCCGATCGGCTGCCCTTTCGGTGGGCACGAGAAATAAAAAATCACAGATCATAAACTGCGTCCACCCAGCCCGGTTGCGCTCGGTCGTGTTTCGTTTCGTACAAGAAGAACGGCCAGTGACGCGTGTAAAATGATATCTCGTACAGCATTTAGTGAAATTGGGGGTTTAAAAAAAAATATGATAGGAAGATATTATACACAAAACATGAAAAGAGTTACTTGAAATTCAAAATTTTATAATTTTGTAATAGTAGGATAATATTTTTATATTGTAGTAATATTAGTAAGAGATCTTTGGAAACAAATATCAATACTTGAAAGTCATCCGAACTGCAGCCTCATTTCCGCAAACCGTAGTAGATAAAGCAGATCAAAGCAGATCATCGATCGTCACTGTTGCGTCACGGAAGTAGGAGTCTTCGACGGAGGTCCTTCCAACTTATCCAACTCCACCGATCGGCCGTGTACAGTCCAGTGATTCGTCCGTACGCCATCGCCGCCAACGATCGCCCGTTCGGTTGCGGCGGGCCGACTACAAAGAGCCCAAGATAAATTAATCCGCCGTTGGGAGAGGAGGCCCAGAACGGCGGTGCAGAAATTCGAGCCGTCCAGAAGTTCGGGACGGGGTAAAGTGGATACTTAGGTGGGAAGAAAGCAAAGCCGCACGGCGCTACCGTGAGTCGCAGTTCGGCTGTTTGACGGTGAGCGGTTTAAGGGGGTTATATGTGGGTGGGAATAATTGAAATGCAAAATGAAGTTGAAGTAACGAAATGTTTTTCAACGATAAGATGGTTTTTCTTGTTAGTAAAATTAGGACCTATTCAATATCTTCACAGCGGAAACGTTGAAATTAAGTCTTATACGTTTGCTTGTTGATGAAACATTGATAGTTATCGTATTGTGGGAGAAAATTAACGATCAATTAACGATCAAATTTCAACGATAACGCATTTAGTCATCTAGTTCGATTTCGCCCATACCATAATAGCGTTTTACGATAAATAGATAAGAAATAACACGGCTCTTTCTAATCTACCCCGGGCCGGGGGCCGGAGCGGCCGGTCGGGCTCCGGGTTTTATCTATTTCTCTACTGCTCTAAGCGATCGTGGTGTGGTCGATGGTACGGCCGACCGTCGATTCCCTGTCGGTTCCGATCCGCACCGATCCGATTCTGCGGCCTGTGCGCTGGAGTGTCTTCCCGGACGTGGCGGCACGGCATCAAAGCGTTCCGCTCGCACGGGAGAAGGTTTTAAGTGTTATTTTATGACGACAAACGACGACTTCTGTTGGTTACGGCGAACACACGCACACGCTGGTGTGGGGGAGGGGAGCGCATTATAAGGGAAGCCGGGGCTTTGGGGAAGCCATCTGGACCGAAGGGTACACTCACCAACACCCTGCGGGAGGATGCTGCAAAAGCAGGAACAGAGGAGAAGAAAAAAATATATCGTTGTTGATAAACGAATTGAATTAATTTTCAATTTATACAAATAATAAGCGAAAAGCCCGGTATCGCGTGTGTGTGTGTGTGTGGGTTTGTTTTTTGCGCCACCTTCACCGTCACCGGCTTCGAGCACCGGCGACCACCTTGGAGCGGTCGGGAGCGATTTACGACACCCAGATGCCTGGGAAAGTCTCAGGACGCTCTCCGGTGTTTTCGTCTGTTTGTTTAGATATTGCGTTTCGGGGTTTTCGCTTGCTCTTCAAGCGATTTTCGTTCCCAACTTTCTTAATGTGAAATGTTACGAGATTAGCTAATTGCCCGCCGGGGTCAGCAGAGTGTACCGTTTGCGGTGCGATACGGCTATAGAGTCTAGAAATTTGGGACCCTTCCACAGACCCCGTCCAGAGTAGAATGAACTCCCCCCTTAGGGGGATGGGATCGGAGGATCACGATAGGTTGGAAATTTGTCTTTCGAAGAATGGCAGATCGGCGGACCGGCAGCTGTCCTTATCGGTGCCGCCCCGGGGATAGATTGGATGTTTATTGGTGATTGGAAATAAATCAGCACCGCGCCACCGCGTGCGAGGTGCGCCTGGGAACGGAGCGTGAGCGTCTTTTTTACGTTTGCTTGAGAAATGTCTCAATAGACGGGTGGGGAAGCCATCTGGACCGAAGGGTACACTCACCAACACCCTGCGGGAGGATGCTGCAAAAGCAGGAACAGAGGAGAAGAAAAAAATATATCGTTGTTGATAAACGAATTGAATTAATTTTCAATTTATACAAATAATAAGCGAAAAGCCCGGTATCGCGTGTGTGTGTGTGTGTGGGTTTGTTTTTTGCGCCACCTTCACCGTCACCGGCTTCGAGCACCGGCGACCACCTTGGAGCGGTCGGGAGCGATTTACGACACCCAGATGCCTGGGAAAGTCTCAGGACGCTCTCCGGTGTTTTCGTCTGTTTGTTTAGATATTGCGTTTCGGGGTTTTCGCTTGCTCTTCAAGCGATTTTCGTTCCCAACTTTCTTAATGTGAAATGTTACGAGATTAGCTAATTGCCCGCCGGGGTCAGCAGAGTGTACCGTTTGCGGTGCGATACGGCTATAGAGTCTAGAAATTTGGGACCCTTCCACAGACCCCGTCCAGAGTAGAATGAACTCCCCCCTTAGGGGGATGGGATCGGAGGATCACGATAGGTTGGAAATTTGTCTTTCGAAGAATGGCAGATCGGCGGACCGGCAGCTGTCCTTATCGGTGCCGCCCCGGGGATAGATTGGATGTTTATTGGTGATTGGAAATAAATCAGCACCGCGCCACCGCGTGCGAGGTGCGCCTGGGAACGGAGCGTGAGCGTCTTTTTTACGTTTGCTTGAGAAATGTCTCAATAGACGGGTGTGTAAAGGTAGCCTGTTCTATTAGGCTATTAATTAAGGGGAGGAATTTCATTGGCCTGCTGTGGTAATGTGGATGGGAAAAACTCAAACATTGACGTAACATTTATGGCTGAAGGTTGGAATTCGAACTATTTTTGCTCGATTGCATCCGGAATATGAGTTGCATCTGAAAATGATGAAACTTTGACGCGTCTATTAAGAATTTAAGGATTCTTACAGCCTTAAGTTATTGTATTATGCTATAGTGCGACTGACTTTGGAATAGAATGTATACTGTAGACACTAACAAAGAAAAGTATGTACATGATTTATTGTCGGCCAAGCTCGCACAAACCTACCTATTCTGCTTGCCATGATAGGTGCCTAGAACTGAAATGGAGTGGAAGTTATAATGTTACAACATATTATAGCACGATTCATTCCTATATCACAAAGCAAATAAGCTTCAGAAGTCAGAAATCGGAAATCAGAAATAATCAATTGTATGTCAGTTACAGCATTTTTCATTCATTCTTGTACAGTGCATAGAGTTAAACGAATTTTTACTATCAAATCGTGAAGAATGCACACCCAATCCTAAACCCGTAAGTTCTTCGACACATTATGTGAAATATTGTTGTAAATAGTTAGAACTATAAGAATGGTGATGTGAAGCCGCTGTTTTTATATTAGAAAGTGTATAACCTTTTCAAATCTGAAAATTCTTTAAATACTGTCTGGTTCAAGAAAACTCACCACAGCACTGATAAGAATACACAGCAGCGTTTGGCTGCTAAACAGCTTTATTTTCCGTTTACATATTACGATCAATGCCATGTGAATTTTCCTTCCTTCAATTCCTCTCTTGCAATGGGTCAAACATGTCCTGCTGATCCCTTTAATGTATGTGTAACGAGCGCCAGCGACAAGTGGTTGACGCACTTTTGGCTAGACACTTGTCGCCGTCGGTGTCGCTACGCGATGTAATAATCACTAGAACTTGCAGCACAATGTCGCATCCCCGTCGCGAGATGACCATCCATCGGTGTCCCATTACGACGGCACTTGCTGGTCCCGGATAAGGTTCGTAACTCCAAGGAGTGTCGTAAAACAAAACAAAAAAGATACATTTGCATACATAAATGTCGCTGACGAACGGGGCGTGTCTGAGGATGCATGTCCTGTCTCGGTGGGACGCGACGCTACTAAAACGGATCCTTTCTCATGCTCACCAGACTTGGCAAACGAAAAAGAAAAAGACAACGAAAAATAAGAAATGAAGAAGAAGAAACAGAAGAAGAATAAGGGGAAGAACAACAACAAAAACAACAACAATAGTGAAGAGAGGAAGAAAACACAACCTCTCAAATATTCTAAATGTGTCATAAGATTATTTGAAAGAAAAAGATACCCAAAACTGTGCAATCAATTGAATACTGTTTGCCAAAGAGCTACAACACGACTTCAACACGATTGCCCTCAGTAGATCCGATTAATGTGTATAAAAAATTTGCGAAAGTAAAAAGTACTACTAATGTATTACAATAATAATCACATCGAGGGGATTTTACTTGAAATACAACATTAAAAAGCGATATGATGGCATGCTACACTTTTTAGTCTTGTGCTTCGCTTGGTTACCCGTAATGATCGGATTTGTTGTGTTTACATAAATGGAAGGTGTTGAAAAGAGAACAGAATAACCAACCATCGGTTATGAAAAATTTAAAAAAATATTGCTGACTTTAGATGTTTGAGATTCTACACAACGAAATAGTTATCATTAAAGAATTTCATATAGTTCTAAAATCGTCAAAAATAATATTTTCTCACGGCTAGAATTAATAGACATACTATTCTCACCACTTTTCCTGTCACGAATCATGACCACCCGGACAATATCGTCCCAAAAACACCCCGGACGAAAAGAAATACATGATGCACCCGTAGGAGCAGCACCTCTTAATTCTGGGTCATTCCGATAAGCATCCATCGCACCGTTTCCGAAGCGAAATAAAATTGTTCCAACAACGCACCGGCCAACGCTCAACGGGTCCCTAGTTAAAATCACCCAATCGAGACCGACACAAAAATAATTTAGAGCAAAACCCGCAACTCAGTGGAAGGAACGAAACCGGTAGGATTTTGGGGCAATTATCACCTTCTCATAGTGTCCACTCGTGGCCGCTGCCGGCCACACCACGAACCACCGATCAAACGAAACTCGATTGACACCATTAGTCACGGAGTTGACCCGGAGAGCCGCAGTTGCGACCCACGGCCGGTGTGGCGGGCCACGAGTGGAGCGGGTGTCCGTTGCGCGATAAGCTGCCATTCCATTTCATAAGCGTAAATCAAGGCGAGGCGGGCGGCTTCAATTAAGAGAGGTCGGGCGGCCGAGACATTCCTCCCGGCTGTACGGTGATGATGATCCGCGATCGGTTGAAGGTGTCGGTCGGTGAGGCGTGGACCCACCAGGACCAAAAAAGATCAAATGCTGCCGCAAACAACCACATCGACGACGACGACGGGGCGACCAGCCGCAGCAGCAGCAGCAGCATTAGATTGTGCGTCAAGAGGTCCGCGTCTGCCGCGCACCTCGAGGCCCGATTTGAAGTAGCACACAGGGCGATAGATAGCCGGGCGAACGCGCGGCCGGCGTCACCCAGGCAAAACCCACCCCGGCTTTTTGTGTATTTTTGTTAAACATTTGGTTCTTTCATTTCTTTCATCCCTCTGCTGGTTCTCTCTTCAAAAAATACTATTTTTCGTTGAATTTTTTAATTAGTTTGTTTATTGATTAGTGTTTATTGATTATTTGTTAGTTTGTTTATGAGTTATTTGATTATTACCTGTTCTACTTATCACTCGTGTGTCATTTCATTTAGTTTTGTGTTATACAACTTATTTATATTTTTTCCAAATTACTAATTTTGCACGACCCTTATACAAATTATTATATACCTCTATTTTTATTCGTTAGTTCACCGTGAAACCTCTTTTACCGTTTAACCATTTTTTAAACATGCTGTTAAAACACACTCATGTCGGATTCGTGCTGTAACCCCCATTTCTGTCTACTTATCCCTCACTAATCTATTAACACACACATATATGCAAACAAACACACACACACTGGGCTTGAAAGAACCGTTACTGCAGCCGCCCGAACATCTCCGCGGGATGTGTACTTCAAAGGAGCCGAACGAACTGCAGGCGCCACGACCGGCAACCCTTTACTCGATCGCCATGCGCCCGTGAGTCATTATTGTCGCAACATAGGAACCGCTGCACTGCGTACTTGTGACCCGCCGCCAAATCGGAAGCATCGAACGAGGCCGCTCGCGGGTCGCGCGATTGTAATAACAATAACAATAATAGCCGATCGCCTCTTCATCCCGGGCGGACCTCACGCATGATTCGCGTTATTATCTGTCGCCCGGCCGACCCGTTTTTCCGCGATAGTTCGCTCGAATGGAGGCAAGGCTTCGGTGAAGCCCGTTGCGCCGGCCGCGAGACGGGGACTTTTTCACGACTTTTTCGCTCGCGAGCGCACGGATGCAGATTGTGTTTTGTGAATGGTTGGCATTTGACTCCGGCCACCGGCTTTGGCGAGGGAGCAAAATGGTAAATTTATGTGATCATGACCACCGCTCGGGTGGTTCTCTCCGGCTCCGGCATTCTCTTCCGTTCTCGGGAGACGTGTTTATGTTCCGGTGGTGTTTGGGAGGGCTGTTTCGGTGGCTCCACACTGGCACAGACCACTTACCTGCTTGAACCGTGGGGACGTCGGGTCGGCTCGGGCCGGGTGCAAGTACTTACCCCGCGCGGTAAACATGGCTCCCATTGACTTGTCAGTCAAGTGCACGGTCTCGCGCGGAGGAACGGGGAAATTGTCTTTCGCTCGGTGTCCCTGTTGGTTGCCCACACGCTTCGGATGACCCCGTGGGGCGTAGGATGGGACAGGCAAACGTCTGAGCCGTGTTCGCCAGCGGACGCAGCCGGGCAGTGGAGAGTCACCATCGTCCTATGATCGCGAATGGTTGTGTCGGTACGGTGAAGTACAAACGAAGGCAACTTCTGTCTTGGAGAAATTGTTTTTTACAAAAATTTTAAATCATGTTAGATGCCTTTTACAAGTTATTATTTTGGATATCTTTTATATTTTCAGC
>KZ071199.1:61964-78716 GCA_002091845.1 Anopheles cracens | reverse complement strand
AAAATCATCTAGCTTTTTTAGAATTATCTCTTCAATCAAACATTCTAAACCGTTGCACCCAGCAACCTTTCAAAAATGAGACGTTGCTTTTATCAACCACTGTAGACAACTCTCGCCAGCACGATCGACTGCCGAAAGAGTTTTTGTCACATTTCCTTCACGTGGAGCCAGCCTCTCTTCCAGTGCGCCCCGGAGACGGCAGCAGCGCCGATGAAGCCCTCGGGGGCCAACATGTGTTAAGAAATTACTGTAGTTTGATGAAGTTTTATTTCCCCCGAAAGTGCGCCCTTAGAAGCGCAGGGGACCGAGCGGAGACAACAACAACAATCCGACTCACCACACCGACGGAGCCACCGTTAAGAGCCTATCAAAATTAATTACATTTCCGGATCGTGCCACGGTGGTGGCCTTCACCGGTGGTGGTCTTTTCGTCGACGTCTTTTCGACTTGGGACGAGACGCGCGATGAGATTGACCCGCGTTCGAGTGCTGTGGGCTTGTGGTGGCCGCCAAGTGGAGAGATAAACTTTGACGCACGGTGGACACGCGCTGAAGTTGGGCGTAGCGTGCCGCTTACGGAATGCTCTTCCGTTTGGAGTGGTTGTCGCCGTGATATGTCCTTGGAGAGCTGGACATTTCCGTAGCAGTAGCCGGGCGAGCTGTTCGCAGAGGTGGTGGAGCGTACTTGTTTGGGGAATCCGTCAACAAACAGTAATATTGACAGCTTAGCGGGACGGTTATTGTACTTCATCATTAGGAGCTCTACACTGACTGTTCAGTTGGGATTGATAAGTTTGTGCTTCTTCCAACTATCCGGGAAACGATCTAAAAATAATGATCGTTTTGTTCTAAATGTCGTTTTATAGACGAGTAAATCGGAAATTAGACTTTTTCTTCCTGAAATATTTCAGTATTTGATATAAAATAAATATTCTAAAAAACCGATCCGGTATAAAAGTAGTTAAATCCGGCATAAAAGTAGTAGCAAAAATATGTCTGATGTAATAAATAAATGTTACTATTTAAGGCGATTTCTTTAAAGCAATAAACTTAAGAAAGTAACACCGGAAGTAGCCTTACTTTGACAGTTCATAGCGTGAAAACTAAACTACTTACTGGAGGAGATACTGATATATATTTTAACTGTTAAGAGGTTCCAGTCTCCAAATTCGATCTAGGATGTCTTCTCCTAACAAGGAGGAGACTATGTATGGAGTCTCCGTTTGGTAAAAAGAGAGTAAATTTCTCATTCAAGTCATTACGTGGAAAAACGTATTGAACCAGTTCCAGATGAAACCTTATCTGGATCGGTTATCAGTTTTTGGAACATTATCTTTTGTAGTCCAAAATCATAGTGAAGCTTCAGAAAATTATTGATACGCTTTGAAAACAAACTTACCAAAACCATCTAAACTGCAAAATAAAGAGGAGTCATTAATCAATTGATAGCTTTTCAACGATCGTTAATGCACCACTTTTTCGAGACGCACTCGTCATAAATGTCTCATTTTCATCGCCCATCGAGTGACATTAAAAGCTATTCCACGGTATAAGCGGTGGCTCGGGTCCACATACCGCAGCAGTTAAATTAAGAGCGACAGCTTCTTTCTCCCCTACAAGCGCACACACACATGCCACCCGACGGAAAAGATATTTCCGCAAGCGCCACATTGCATCGTCTGTTTTTTTTGTGTTGTTGCCTTACCCAACACATTTTGAAGTCCTTTCAGGCGACGGCATTGTCGTGGTATCATTTACTAAAAGGCGCCGGTTTCGCAACATGAAAAAGATTGCTGCCTTCGCAACCTTTTCGCCGCTGCTCCTGGTTGCTGTTGAGCCAAGGCTTTGTAGTGCGCCGAAGCCGCCGAATGCACTTTTTCGGTTGATTTTATTTCTCGCCCACCACTGCAGCACGTCTCCCCATTCCGGCTCCCTGCCAGAGCGTCTAATTCCTTCGATGGTTCTGTGTTTTCTTCACCCCGTTTTCGTCGAGTGTAACAAGATACTGTTGTGCATGCAAATTGGGTCCGTTCCGTGGTGACCGGAATCCGGTCGGGTGCATACGATGCACTTGTTTCTGGTGTGTTCTTTTTTTCGATCGCTGTTGTTGTTGTTGTTGGTGTAGGGCAAGTTTTCCTTGTCCGTCTCCCCCGTTTTGGGCTCGCATTCTGTACGGAATGCCACCCTGAATACGCACGCTGACATCAGAACATGAGCAGCACATGGAATTCGTTCCTGATTACGATCCTTACCGCACGCATTTAGGCCCCCTTTGTTATTGGACCTTATTTTGGAAACGACCTGATGGTGCTGCATGCAAATTTAGTTTTAAGTGTTGGAGGAGTTTTCCTAGATTGTCCGAGATTGTACTAGAATCGGTAGATTTTAACGCATACTTGTCTCATGTTGAATGTAGAGAACTCGTTGACGAAAGAGCTCTATGTTTGCTCTAAGAAACTGTTTGTTTTTGTGATTCCAATAGTATTTTATACTCTAATTCAAAGGCTATGCAAGTAAGTTTATATTTTTGTTTTAAATCCGAACACTGACGCTGACTTTTAGTCTTAGTAAAATATTTCACATTTTGTATAAAAAGCGATTTAAAAAAACTCAATTTTAGTTGGAGAAACAACAAACCAGCGAAAGTCATGCGCCATCGGTTTAATGGGAAGGAAAAAATTGAGGCAGAGATTTTAGAAAACAATGTTGTGGAAAACAATTTTCTTTAGAAAATCTGGAAGTAAAGATTAAATACGAAAACTTGTATGTACTGCTCCCTATTAGACTGGGCCGTCCGGTGATATTGTAATGAGTATTTATCTTCTTATGAGGAGTAGGGACCTAGGGCAGAAACCACTACATTGTTCAGTACAGAGAGCTATTTAAGAGCTATGAAAAGCCAATTATCAAAATGAACTATGAACTACTATGAGCCAACTATGAAAATGAAAATTCAACACCAAAAACCAAATAGACTTTAAAAAAATGAAAACAAAATAGAAGCATTCGGGTATTCAAGTCACCCAAGTAACTTCAAATACTTGACTCAACAACTTCAAATCAAACAGTTCTAGTAATTTATGGGTTTCATTAACTTTGTGGATAGGTAGTCCTGCGTCAGTCCTGTGGGACGGTTTACTTGAGATTCGAAACCAGCACCTGTGGTATTTGAGACCTTGCGCTTGAGCAAAAGATCATACAACTCTTACAGTTAAATTCACTTGGATTTATCATCCAATTACTGAATTAAATTATCAATATTTAGTTGTATTTGCATTGCGTTGTGTTCAGGATGCGTTACGAGTTCAGACTTTATATTACATGCCAAGGCGTGTTGGGTTGTTTGGAGATTCGTTTTTGTTTTGAATAAACAACAGTTGATTTATCTATTCTCTTTTCAAATTCTTGGAACATAATCATTTATTTTCGGTTGTTTAATGATTACCTAAAATTCAAAACAATCCGCCATTGTTTGAAGAACCACAATTTAAACAAAACTGACATCATAGACAAATTGTGCTAGTTTATGTAGAGATTTTTTTTACCGTTATAAACCTATACGTAGCCCAATTTATCAATAATAATGATTTTAGATTAGATGACTCGTGAAAATTTCGTAGTACCTCTTTAGTGATCACACGTTCATTCTCATACTGAACGAGAATTTCTCATCATAAGAAAGAAACAACTGAAAGTAGATACGTTAACACTCTTTACTTCCAAAAGCTGCACTGTGCATCGCTCAAGAACACAACGACAAACACGGATGGTGGTATAACATTCCTCAGAAACGAAACCCGACGAAAGGATTAATTAATGTGAGCATTTAGTCGAGCATTCGCGGAATGTTACCGATCCGCTGGTACGTTTCATGCTCTCACTCGCTCTTTTTTTCTCGTCCGGCCCTCTGTCGGACGTAGAGGGCAGAAACGAACAGCGTCGGTTTGCGAAACCTCCGACGCATCCTGCGGCAGCCTTGACAAGCGGCGCCATTGACGCCAGTGTGCACAGGCAGGAAGAAAGTAACCCTCCATCGAGACCGTCGCCACCCGGGCGCGTTTGGGATATGATTAATCTTGAAATATGAGATCGAACGGGTTGACTCCCTGCATCTCGAGATCTGGCGGTACCGTACTTTAGAAATTAATCCTGCTCCCTTCCATGCTGGCGCAGTCGGGTTCACTTCTCTCTCTCTCTCTCCCTGCCTTCCGTCGCTGCATCCGAACCCAATCGGAAGTCCGTCCGGGCCCCGATAGACGGCAGCGCGTGATGGGAACTCGCACATCGCGGAGCTGTTTATGATTTCAGCCACATGGGCGACGGGATGGGCTTCGCGCATGGATGCGAACGAACGTGCTGCGTTCGCAAGCATATGGTTGCAATCAACCGAACTGCAGTGAGTAATAAATTTGAAGCGCTTTGCGCACTTGGCCGGTTGCGAAGAAAATAATGATCCATTGGCTGTTTATTGACTTTAAAAAATCGTCCGCATGTGGACGCGGTACAGTATGTGCCTGGGGCACGCGCGTGTGGTCCACGGGCCAGTCGCCGTAGAACAGCCGGCTACAGTTGGGCTCTGCCAGTGGTTTAGTGTTTATTGAATTATCAGCTTGTTTTCCCCCCCTGGCGAGGCCAGTGTCGATGTGGCTGGGTTGGAAAGGATTTCGAGTCGTCACGCTATCCTAGGTTGTAAACATGAAGAGCAATTTAGAAGTATGCATTGACAATTGGAGATGTGGACAAAGTGCTGCCACTGTACACCATTCGTATTTATTTGACCTAGAAAACGAAGCTTATGGGGAAAGGATAATGTAAATAATTGTATCTGTTTTGGACGAGAACGTTTTTCATAAACAGTTGTGAGAATTGTGTCAGATGATCGCTGCTGCACCTATGAAAACAATAATTGCTTAGCGCACAGTGGCTTCCAACAAATTGGTTCAAGGGCACCATGTTACCCTATGCCTAATACTTTATTTTAAATAAAACTTACTTTTGAATACGATTTTTAAGTGAAAAGCAAAGTACATCTTCTTTGTAACACCTTCAGCTTTTGGAAAGGTTGGTCAGGCTTTTTTAGGCTTTTTTGAAATACCCAATTCTTGGCTGTAGGTAGAATGATATTTTGCTGTTAAATTTAAGCTTATGGCAATTTTTTATACATAGAAAAAAGATCTTATTGATTACTTTCTAAATAGGGTAAAATGTATAATAATTACTAAAGCAAACAACCCCAGTTCAGACTCTACAGATACCGATCAGATAAGGCTCATAAAGTTGTTGAAAGGTCCCCGCTGTCTTCGGTCCTTCGTTTTGGGAGTGATTTTCCCCTCCAGACGGGTTCGTCCCCTTTCGGAGTCGTCCGTCGCCGGTGCCGGTGTTGCAGGATTCCGTCTGGGTGGTGGCATGGGCCAGCGCGGAGGACCGGTACGGCATATATCAGCGTAAAAATCGTTCCTTCATTCCTGCCGTGATCCTACCCCGGACTCGACCCCAGTTAGGGATGGTGTCGTCCTGATTTAATCCTTTCCGAACATGGTCCGCAAAGTGAAAACGTTTCCTCGTACGTTCCGTGCGACATTCGAGTGACATTCGCGAGCAAATTAGTTGGACTGTTTCTCTGTTAATAATAAAATCATAAATGGTCGTAAAATCTATCCGAACAACGACGAAACCTTAGTCTCAAGATGTTCTCCAGACTTGAGTCGTGTGAACCAAATTCGTACATACCCGTTGTCTGATTCCAACCGGCAGCGGCAAATCCTTCGGGTGGGTTGGTACGCAGCCACGGTCACGAGACAGTCCCCGGACGCCCTTTACGTTCCCTCCGCACAGACAACCATGGAAAGGCTGTCGATACGGTCCTTCCTTTCGTTTTTTTGCTTGTTTGCGTATTTGTTCTGAGCCTTCGCTCAAATTGGCTCACGTCCCTTGCGCTGTCTTTTTTTGCTCTCTCTTTCTCTCTTTCTCTCGCTTTCTGCTCGCGCTGCTGCCTACTGCGATGTGGTTTTTCGGACCGGAAAGTAAATTTATTACGGCGCTTGGTGGCGCCTAAATGATTGCATTTTAAACGCGTCGTCGCTTGGCCACCGCTCGTTCCGTTCCGGTGCATTTGGCAGTGCGTCTGTGTAAAGCGATCCCGCACTAACTGGATAATACGGTCCCGGGCGAGAACGAAGCCCGTGCTGCCCGAAGCTAATGAAAGCGAAATATGCTTCCACAGCATTTGGAGCATTTGGGGCATTCGTGTGCAGTTTTTTTTTATTACTGGAAAGGGCCGTAACCGAAAACAAACAAAAAACACAACCACAGCAACGAAACAGTAAGACACTGAAACACTTGAGCCGTCTGGAATGGCTCATCGGTAGTAAATGGGAGGCAAAAAATGGGCGCAAAATAAGCGCCACCAAGACTCCACTCTCTTGGCAATGTTTCGGCACGGCTCATTGCGGTTCGAAATTAAGTCGATCGTAAAAAGAACAGTTGTTCCATCCGTTCGTCTTCGTGTAAAGTAAAGCACCAGAAGGAGCTGTTTCGAATGGTTTATATTTGATGCCGAACTATATCGTACAGTGAGGAAATGCAGATATGCGTCTGTTGACACATTTTAAATAAAATTTCAATGTTGCATCAATGGTAACAGTACTGTACTATTGAAAAAAAAATGCAATGTATTTCTTGAAATAAGTATATAATATGGATATGCCAGTGCGTGCTTCAAGAATGTAAGTAAAACATGGTGAAACCTGGATTACTATTTATCTTATCTAGGTTAGCATGAATTTTAAAATATGTTCATTCCAAACCATGTATCTCAAAGGCTAAGGTATACATTCCAAAGAATGTATCTCAAAGGCTCACTCTAAGCTGATTAAGCCTTAGCGAAATTTTCTATCGTAATCAGTTCCCAAGAAACTTATCATTTCTATCCAAAGTCTATGCAGTGTTATTACATTTCTTATATTTCCTTATATTACTTGTAATTCCTTAATTTTAGTCACATAAAATGATTTTTTAATGATACAATGTGCTTGAGTAATGGCAATGTATTTAAATATTTTACAGTGCCTTGATTGGACAGGCTATACATGAGTACAATATCAGTTTTAGGAATTATATGTAGGATTCAATTAAGGACTATAAAAAGCTAAAGGATTGTTTTAATTTGTAATAGTATTGCGACCGTGAAGAGCGGCATCGATTATATAATTACAACATGATGGTTTTTATACAAACAACAATTGGAATATACGTTGCTACATGATGGAACTGTCTGTGATGGAACCGTTGGATTCCGAATAATAAGTACTGTCTGGTTCTGTGCTACCGATAACGCATCCTTACGAGCATCAGACGATTCTCTTATGCTTACCATAAATGCAGACTGATTGTCAGTATAGTTATATAATGGTTAAGTTAGTTGATTTCTTAAAAAATTTTTGGTTTCAAGATGGAACGCTTACAACGTTTACATTCCTAACGCTGATAAATAATCCCCTATCAAATATTTCAATTCCATCGTTCGTAACAAAACCAGTGATTTCAACATCTCATTTGTAAACCCTCTAGGTAGCCAAGTAGTCAAGTACTTCGTATCTTACTTTGATGCTTTTGATTGATTTTTCTTCACTTGTTGAATTCAAGAAGGCTTCATTTGATCATTTTTGTTTAGGAGAAAGTTCAATTATTTAGAACTATTTATTTGATAAAGTAAGCAACTTGAACCATGCCAGAATACTACATCGAAGGAGTTTTTATACATTACACAACCTCCAACCAAAACGTCCTACTCGTTACACATTTATTCTTTTTGGCAAGATCAAATCTCTTTTTTAACTTTAAGTACATTCCAAATATGTCGTTTTCTATAATGCTTTAATGTAATGATCAAAATGGATACAGTTATGTGAAATACTCTAGGTTCAAGACAATTTAGAGTAAGTCATTCCAAATATTAGTCAAAAATGCTGTATCGATATCGTTTAGGAAGTGTCTTAAACCATAACCTATTAGCATCACATTCATCACCTTGCCCGACACAACCTGGCACCATACTATGCTGTCAACAGCTCGGTGAGCAAAATGTCATCACCTTCCACTGCACAACACTGATTAAAGCACGTGAAAACGATCACCACCATCGCCTGCAGTAGCACCGAGCTGTTGAACAACGTGTCGTGCTACCCGCACCCGCTCGGTCTGCGTCGATAGATGACAACATGATCATATAAATGATCCACTCGGCCAAACAAACACACAAAAAAGGCCAGCTTCAAAATGATCTACTGCACAGCACCCCGCTCGGCTCGGCGACACGGCACGGTCGTTCCGTTCCATAATAGGCAATAGCACCTGTCCCACTTCTCCATTGCCGCACTCTACCCCCTAGAGAAACCCCACCAGGCGGCTTCTTATCGCGATCGTTGTAAATCGTCTTCGAAGCGCCTTTTTTCACAACGCAATCTAACGACGGTTCGTCGCGCTAGCTTGCCCGATCATATAATTGTGCCGAAGGAGACAAACCGAACTAATCCCTCCACATCCAAACCTGCGCTTCAGCTCAATAAAAGTGTCAACGGAACCGATGGACGAGGAAAGGGAGCGAAATGAAAACACATCACAAAACCCCGTGCCGTGGATAAAGATGGCGGCCTACACAAGTTTTATCACCCGATCATCGGGGGTAGTAGCAGGGCGCGACGAGGAGCAACGTCACGCGAAAAAAAAACCCCACGAACGAAATAATCAATTATCTGCCGCACGAAAAAGCCAAAAAACCGGAACCTAATGTCGAAATCCGCTCTAGCCCAAAATGGAAGTAGCTCGTAAAAATGGCCCGAAGCAGCGAACATTAAATCGTACGACCAGATAATCGGAGGGAAATTGCGTAATAAATAAGGCAGCCCTGGGAGGGATTGACGGTTGTGACACACGCCCGCCATTGGTCCTAGATTATGAAATGAAACCGATACTTGACTGCGGACTGTCGTCTAAACGCATAAAATTTGTTGTCGCAAGCCTTTCCGCAGCAGCAGCTGGAGCAGCCCTTCAGCCCTTGATGGTCGCATCTGCCGCAAAGACCACCTGCTCGCCAGCACACTAACGATCTCATTATCGGCACGATAAAACAGAAAGAAGCTTCTTCAGTGAGCATTAATGCATGCTCCAGAGATGGGAAGCACTTGGGACATTATTCGATTACTTTCTCCGGAGGCTTTTGAAA
Organism: Anopheles cracens; assembly: GCA_002091845.1. Lineage (NCBI taxonomy): Eukaryota > Metazoa > Arthropoda > Insecta > Diptera > Culicidae > Anopheles > Anopheles cracens. Next base: position 69,494 of record KZ071199.1, on the reverse strand, counting down.
CACGGGTTGCGTAGAGATTTTACGATGCGGAAACCGCTACTAATCGGTCGCACAAATTGCTTCATACAAGTGGGTACGTACTTAGGTTATGTACATGTGTAATGATTAGAATTAGACGCATGCCCGAACGGCTGCACTCTCGAGAGTGTCTAGGCTGCGGGTTCTAGAACTAACCTCACCCAGGAGCGCACTCTCGAGTGTGCCGCGTGAACCTCAAAGGAATCTCGTGGCGTACGGCTGCCTCACGCAGCTCGGTGAAAGCCTTTCACGAGAAGATCGAAGATCAAAGCCCCGCTGGTCGATGGTGTCCCGCGACAGTGAAGTGGTCGTCGGGTGCGTTCCTCTTTCCAAAGATCACCCACAATTTGCCCACGCCGTCAAGTGCCGTGGTTCATGCTCGATCGCACGTTCTCGGCGACTCAAAAGTGGAGTCATTTGGAGAACGCAGGTTTCAAAGCTTTTGCGCAACCGAAGTGAAAGATAATTTATGGGTCCTACTTCTGTCCGCCTTCGGTCGCAGTGGTGTAGATTTTCGTTTCGATTTTCGAAGATAAATTAATCATCGAACGCCAGGGCGCCGCAAGAAATGGTAGCCAACAAAAAAAAAGCTGAAGATGGGCGTTGTAGATTTGGAGCTGGGGCCGAAATTCGGCAGCTGGAATTGTGGCAGTGTTTGTTTATTGGCCTACTGAGTTCGAACGGCCAAATTGGGCCCGTTACGAGCGGAGACATTCTCTGAGGCACACAAATCGTGTAACAATTAAAGGAACTCCGAAAAAAGGAGCTAAACTAATCCCTCGGGTGTGTCGTGTAAAATAAACACAATTTTCCTTGGAAAAAAGCAGAAAGAAGCAAAACATCCTGGAACCTGGAGTTGCCAGAAGCTTCTGCTGCTGATGAGGCCAATTAAAAATAAAAACGAACCAACTCGTAACACAAACACACACACAAGCGACAACCCAAACGACAAACCGCCCAAAGCTGCGTTTTGCTACGGCCGGAAGCCAAGCCAGCGGGATGTCACCCCAGGGGTGGCCGGGACCGTCAGCGCCAAACCAAAACCGTCCCCGAGGGCGCGCGCACGCACGTTAGTTGTAGTGCAGGTGATCATCGCCGGCACGGTCATTTGCTCCTGTGGTATGTAATTTTTAGCCTAGCATGATAAAGCTCTCGGTGAAGCTTTATGACGCAGTGGTCGACTGTGCGGAATGATGGCACTGGTGCCCGTTTAGGGTTTGTTTGGTTTGATTTACGATTCACAAGAAGAACTGAGAAAATAAAATCGAATCGCAGCAGCTGGAAGGCACTGACGGTCGTCATGACGATTTTGAAATTTGGAGATGTGATAAATGTGTGATGCATTATTATTGGTGCTGTAAATTCCTTGTAAAATAATAAAAAGTGCAAAAATTTTATCAGTTGTATAAATAATATCATCATTTGTAGCTAATATTAACTAATACTATCAAAAAATATAAAATGTTGACTAAAATGTGGAATAAGTCTCAAGTAACCGAAAGGGAAGTAAAATAAATAGCGTAATTAGTTATTTGTCTGTAGAAAAAACGAACTCGATGTATTCGAAAGATCTGGTAAGACGTATTTTCATTTTCATATGAAAAACAAACAATCTTTAACTAAAACATTTTCTTCCATCATGTGCAAAAGCACTAATGATAAGGTTTCTTATGTGGAAAATGTTCATATTTCAAAGTTATCGAAAAGAATCAAACCTTTATATTTTATAGCAATTTGCCAATTAGTTACCAAAATTTGACTTCTTAAACCAATGTTCTCCTTGTAGATAGATTTGTCAGTTTAGCCTTGGTTACAGACTTGACCGTTATGTTCCCATGGGGTTTCTTTATCCCGAAACACAAGACCATTGTAAAACGACATTCAATTTAGGATTTGGTGCACAAAATATGTTTTGAAAAACGTTTGATTGTTTAGGAAACCTACGTAAAACTACCATTACTTTAATATACTACCATTATTTTTAAAAAAATACTATTATTCTTCTGGATCTTATCTAATAGGACCACAAACTCCTTTAGACCGATACTACTATGTCAAAGTAAATTGTTTGGTAGAAATTGTAAAAGAATATCAGATTTCTTTTGCTTCTAGAATCGAAACTTAACACTTTTACTTCCTATCGATGTACCGAGGCACAGTATTCGTAACAGAGACAGAACGTTTTTCACTTTATTTTATCTAATTTGTTATACTAAAGTTAAACATTTATGATACTACTCCATTTACTTTAAGACCAACAAAACAAACAAACGCACAAGCAAGCGACTGTTGAATCATCATCAACTATATCAATAATCAGAAACCCAATGAAACATTTTTGGCAAAAAATACAAAGGTAAACGAAATCCAATGAAATTAAAAAAATAACTAAGAATTATTCTAAAATTTGGGAGACGTCTTAACAAAATAAAAAGAATTAATTTTATTCACAATTTCGATGTTTTTTTAAATGTTGATACATTTACAAAAACTGTATTTGATGTGTAATCTAGTCTTCATGTATCTAACATAATAAATCAGCAACCGCATCTAAACGTTCAATTAAGCAAAGCAATCACAGCAACCCTAGTGTCAGCAACAAGTGGACCAATTCTACTTAACCCATTAATGATTTATAACTTTACGAGCGGCTTTACTATCGCCGAACAACATTGTGGCGCGTGTTCTTACATGCCCCCGCGGCTGCTACTCGCGGCTCGATAATAAACTAGATAAACCTAAACCCTAATGCTTCGTCCGTCCGAAAAGGGGGTCCGAGGACGGTATTCCTTGCCGGACACGGGCGGTACCATTGCGTGTACAAAATTCGAGTGTTATTTTTGTAACACTCACACCGGGCGACCCTCCTGATGGGACGAGACAACCTGCCACCTAGTTTCGGTCCGGTGACTTCGCTGCCTCGAGTGTGAGTGTGTGTGTGCGTACGGGGCGCTAGGGGGAGATCGTTTCACGTTTGACGCGCCACATCGTTCGACGGCGTCGCCGCCCTCGAGGAGGAGTGCGCTCGAGTGCGCTCGCGTGCTGCATTTTCGGGCTGGGGATGGCGCGTGTGCGCCGAGCGGAACTGTGCACAAGACCATTGTAAAACGACATTCAATTTAGGATTTGGTGCACAAAATATGTTTTGAAAAACGTTTGATTGTTTAGGAAACCTACGTAAAACTACCATTACTTTAATATACTACCATTATTTTTAAAAAAATACTATTATTCTTCTGGATCTTATCTAATAGGACCACAAACTCCTTTAGACCGATACTACTATGTCAAAGTAAATTGTTTGGTAGAAATTGTAAAAGAATATCAGATTTCTTTTGCTTCTAGAATCGAAACTTAACACTTTTACTTCCTATCGATGTACCGAGGCACAGTATTCGTAACAGAGACAGAACGTTTTTCACTTTATTTTATCTAATTTGTTATACTAAAGTTAAACATTTATGATACTACTCCATTTACTTTAAGACCAACAAAACAAACAAACGCACAAGCAAGCGACTGTTGAATCATCATCAACTATATCAATAATCAGAAACCCAATGAAACATTTTTGGCAAAAAATACAAAGGTAAACGAAATCCAATGAAATTAAAAAAATAACTAAGAATTATTCTAAAATTTGGGAGACGTCTTAACAAAATAAAAAGAATTAATTTTATTCACAATTTCGATGTTTTTTTAAATGTTGATACATTTACAAAAACTGTATTTGATGTGTAATCTAGTCTTCATGTATCTAACATAATAAATCAGCAACCGCATCTAAACGTTCAATTAAGCAAAGCAATCACAGCAACCCTAGTGTCAGCAACAAGTGGACCAATTCTACTTAACCCATTAATGATTTATAACTTTACGAGCGGCTTTACTATCGCCGAACAACATTGTGGCGCGTGTTCTTACATGCCCCCGCGGCTGCTACTCGCGGCTCGATAATAAACTAGATAAACCTAAACCCTAATGCTTCGTCCGTCCGAAAAGGGGGTCCGAGGACGGTATTCCTTGCCGGACACGGGCGGTACCATTGCGTGTACGAAATTCGAGTGTTATTTTTGTAACACTCACACCGGGCGACCCTCCTGATGGGACGAGACAACCTGCCACCTAGTTTCGGTCCGGTGACTTCGCTGCCTCGAGTGTGAGTGTGTGTGTGCGTACGGGGCGCTAGGGGGAGATCGTTTCACGTTTGACGCGCCACATCGTTCGACGGCGTCGCCGCCTTCGAGGAGGAGTGCGCTCGAGTGCGCTCGCGTGCTGCATTTTCGGGCTGGGGATGGCGCGTGTGCGCCGAGCGGAACTGTGAAAGCGAACGCTCGTAACTAACGACGCCGAATGTGTTGATAAGTAAAATTAGCTTTTAAATCTCAAACGCGGCGCGACGGCGCGATCGTCATCGTCGTCCGCTGGCGACGGGGGTACGGGTTGGGCGTAGCGGAATCGGAATCTTCGAAGCGGAAAAACGGAAAATTGACTCGTGGGGGGGGCGGCGCTTGTGCTCGAAGGGGTTGACTCGGCGGCGGCCGGGACTGGCCGGGCCTGCCGGGCCATCACGGAGGGAAAAAGTTGATGAAACGCGACCGCATTCGCCTAATGGTGTCTAATTTTGTAATCCAAACCGCGACACTCGAGCTACTCGAGCGGACCAATCCCCATCGCGCCGTTCTAGGATCGACCCGGGATGGTCCTTTTAGCTTGCGCAAGCGACCGCACATCGCGGCGGCGGGAAAGCTAATTTTCCGCCCGCTGAAATCCTCCACGCTCCCGGCACGGTGACTAATTGTGTGCAATTGGAGTCAAATTTGCTGGAACAACTTCTACGCGCGCGAGTCGTTAGAAATTGGTACGAAATCTAACCTAATGGGACGGCGTGCGGTGGTACACCGAGGACGGACACGTACGGATTTAATTAAAAAGCAATAACGTAGGTCATAAATCACCGATCGTGTCTAAGATAAATCAAGCCGAGCGAACCTAATGTGTCGTGCAAATCTGCGTGTTTGCGGACGAGCTCGGGTTCCGATCGTTCGCGGAGGCATCGAATCGTGGCTCTTCTGCTTACAAACATTTTAATGTATTTTTACACCACGGTGATGGTTATTGCACGCTAAGACTGAAATTGAATATGATTACTAATGGAACAGAGTGCCAAATGCGAACACGAATTCTATCGACTGATACTCCCACAATAAATGGAAGGATTAATTTCAATCTTAGCTTAAAATGTTGTGAACGTAAGCACTTCGACATACATTTGAAGCAATCGTCTTTCAACTCTTATTGCGTTATGATTTTTTTTTCGCAAAGTTTAAGACATTTGTCTATCGCTATATCGCCTGTGAGTTATAATGGAAAGCCTTTTTAAATGAGTTCGCAATAACTTTAAAACGACAAAAACAATATTCACGCGTTTGTTTGTGCTTCACTAAATTTACTCGTCAAAAGATGGTGTCACCAAATCCGTGCTGTAGTTTCCTAACGGAACAGGTTGTGCTTGATAGTTTATGGGTTTACTGCTTTGGTATTGTACATTGAAATCAAATTTAAATAAAAACAAAGAATCGTTGTAAGAAAAAACTATTCCTTGTAAATCGTTGAATAGTTTCAAATGCAATACTATGGTTTGGCTCACTAACATTTAGTTTAAGCTACTAAAGTTATTCGAAATTATCAAAACTAAAGTCAACTTATCATAAAAATCGAAAAAATATGATTCGATTAAAATAAATATAATTATGAGTTTAATTTCGTGACTTTATTTGTCGAGATACAATCCGTAAAAAAGAGCTCATCCAACTTGCGTGGCTCGCACCTAGCCTGCTGGCTACGTCCTAGAGCAGTCGGTGCGTTTATAAGTTGTGCTCCACACCTTGGCTTATAGTATTATAAGCCAGGGTAGCGCAACCCATAATAATATATTAAATTAGTTCTAAAGTACTGCACTTCATCATCAAATATGGTAAGAATATGTTATTATCATGTTATTACTATGGTGCAAATATTAATTTAAACTCATCAAAATATACAATACAAAATAAATACTTTGATACGAAATGTTGAAGAGGTTTGTTTGTCATGCAAAATATCAAGTACGATGTTGTTAAATCAAAAATAATCAAGGAATAGAAGAAAAGGTGCAAATTTTTGAAAGATTCGAATGTTTAATCATGTTTTCGTTGCTTTTTAGATATAGTTTAAAACATTTAAGTTAGTTTTTTTTGCATTTTACACACTGCCGAAATCTGGTACACATCAAACTTTACATGCAAGTGAATCCCAATTGCTTCAATTTTCAAAAACGACCTCAAAATGGTTAAAATGACAAGAATAAATCATTGAAATAATCAGCTTTAATTGGGTGCTAGATAAAAAAAAATATATTTAACTAACACCGTTTGTAAATATTACAACAATATGTTCATTATCAAATGATACCATATAAATTACATACTTCTTTAGATTAATAAATAAATTCTGATATAAATGCTGAAATAGTTCACAATTTACAATCCGGATCGTGGTTGTATACGAAGCCACTTTAATTAATATCAATATCAGCATTCAGGTAAAAATAATGCAATATAATGTTAAAAAGGAAGCATCAATTGTATAGAACAAGTTGATTGTTAGGGTACATCTGCAAACTAGTGCTCCGGTTGTGTGCAAGTGAACGTATCTGCTAATGGGAGAGCAAAATAAAGGGAGCAAAGTGTGAAAAAAGGAAGAAAATTGATAAAAGGCGTTTTCTGCAGCCCAATCATACAAATCTGCTGTTGAGTTGAGTGCATCAGTGCTGTGAGATTAGAAAAATAACCCAAAAGTGCAATTTTCTGAAGCTGCCCGTGCAGTGAATCCTGCAAAAAAGCCGGTGAACCAAACCAGCCTCCACTAAACAAGCAAAACTGCATCCTTCACCGGCCACCATGACGGATCTGATCGATCTGCGAATGCACCAGCACATTGCGCACGAGATCTACCGCCAGCAAATGTTGCAACGGATACCAGGTAACGTTCACGGGGTGGAAACTGCAAAAAAGCGATACTACAAATTAGCAAAACACGACCGATCGGGCCATTGTTCCGGTGGTGAAAACCAACAAAACCAGCAGCCGAATTACCGATCGCCTCTCGGCTGACACGGCCCGGCTGACGAGCCGTTTGTTTGACAGATGCGTTTGACTGACAAATGATGGCCGGCTCCCTGCTGCGGTCGAGGACTGCACCCAGTCGCTCCTCATTACGGCGAGCGCTCCGACGTCCCGAAATCCATTCAGAACGGCATGTCCAGGGCACGGGCGAAGGTACACACGTTATGACGGGGGAAATGAGGAACCAACGCCAGCAAAAAGAGGAGGAAAAGAAAACCACGCAGTCGGAAAATTTGTTCCCTATCTCTCGAACAAGCGTCGAACAAATGCCGTCGTGCGTTTCCACCGCATGCTAGGATGCTTAACGGCTGTGTTTGTTTTAGGAAATTAGTCCCAAAAACCACCG
>KZ071199.1:50842-61954 GCA_002091845.1 Anopheles cracens | reverse complement strand
AGTCCTTTCGAGCATGAGCGAGGCTGCCGGAGTTCCTGGCACATGCGAAAGGATGCATTGTTTCTAGCATGGTAAAATGATTAATGGTTTTCGATGCAGCCCATCCTGCACATGTTGCCGAACCTCAACCGGAGAAAGAATTTCTGACTTGGTAGAAACATGGGCAGGTATAAGAAAGGCTGTGGTATAATTAATTCCACGCAAGACAATCCGTCAAATGGTTCGTATCGATCGATCTAGACGTCACCGTTGACGTCACTGTTTCACGAGGTCCCTGCCGGGACTGGGCTGATCGAGCTGGTGGGCACCGTGATGCGGGCCCATGGCCATGTGGTGCGGGTGCTGGAATGCTGTCGTTCTTTGGTGGTGGGATTTTCATAAATCATACAAAAAATGTGTACGAATGAAAATGTCAGCAATCCTTATGGGAAGGTGTAAGGAAGAAATGAGCGCAAGGATCGAATCGTGAGTTGTATTGATACGAGCGGATATATCAATTCTCAAATACGTGTTTAGATGAGACAATTTTTTGGAAACGTCGTGATAATACTTGAAAAGGTTGGGCCAATTGGTAGGATATTTTTTGGAATAGGTTCATTTTGGTAATGGCAATAGATAATATTTTCAGAAATTTGAGAGAATTTCACTAGAAACGTGCGATCTCTTGATAGCGCTAATTTTCAGGGATACATTTTATGTATAGTCTTAAAAGTACTCTTTGACATATGACGTCCTATAATGTTTTTATGATTACTTTATGATTACTTTTCACGCAGTAATTCGATTTGCAGCATTTCTTAATCATTATGTTGAGATCAAAAATTAGATGAAAACATGAATTGAATCTAAATAGTTGGGTAATTTGCCTATAATGCTTTCAATTAAGCAATATATCTTTACAAACAAATAAATGATAAGAATGTTTTGGATAAAATATTCATCAGTTTAATGAATAGATTTATTTTCAGTAAAATTGTTCTTTTATTTGTTTTTTTTTTTATATTCTTGCATAGTATTTATATGCATAATGACTAAGCATGTATAAATTAATCATCTTGATTGTTATATTAGCTATGTTTTCTTTTAAAAAAACTATAGTATATTTTGTGAACTTAAAAATTCTAACCAGTACCTAACATGTTTCAAATTAGGACGTTACAGATATAGCTTAATCAGATACAGAAAAACCGAAATTCACTCAAGATTTTTATTCATTTCAAATAAGCTATGGCTCTTTTCTTTCTTTCCTATTTCCATGATTACTTCACAGTTGCACGAAATTCATAAGCAAATTTCATTTACAGGTATTTATAAAACGATGATTAATTATTTTGAAATTTGGAGCGAAACATTTCATCTCATTTGACATTTCGGAGCGAGCATTTCAAACAATTTAACTTGAATTTGTTCAGATTGTCAAGATTGCATGTTAAGAGTTTATATAATAATAAAATGTTCTTCATTCCGTTCCAACATCCAAAATCCCATTTCTATAGCTTTCTTTGCGTTCAATATTTCATAAAACATGCATACTGCTAACCCTATCAGGTGTTATTATTACTTGGAAATCTTCATGCCAATTTAATGCCCAAAACACAGTGTTCAAGACAATAACATTTCTTTCAATTTTCGTAGAATCACCATCAAGCTTTTACCTCCGCGGCAAATCTTCATCTAAATTGTTGTAAAGATCCTTCTCGCAGTCTCATCTCATAGACAAATCTCCATCCTAATAAGCAGACATTATCTACGTAACGATCGCATATATTATCCACGACCATCTCGTACCCGCAGGCATAACAAATAACCATCGTTCCAACAGCAACTGAAACGAAACACATCTATCATCAGCCTCCATTCGGTGTCGCCGCAAACCCGGGTGGTCCGTGATATGCAAAATAATTAGCGGCCAAGCTGCGATAAGACATCGCGATGGCACACGAGGATCTTCATTCTGTGTATGCCTCTCCTCGACAACCGACATTGTCACAAAGGTCGGGTCGTAAATTAACATCTTCACCACGATCCATCGACACATTTAATCATGTCGAGCGCTGCAATCACTCATAACTGAGTGCATGTTACTCCTAGCTAGTCTAGTTTCTGGGTTCGTTTCGACGAAGGAACTTGGTCGACGCTTGGCGTGTTGCCTGCTCTGTAAATATTTGCCGCTGTTGAACGAATCTCAATTCATTTTTGTCTTCATTCCCTCCCTTATCAGCGCACAGCAAATAGAAAAGCTGTGAAACAGTCCATTCATTATGCTCTAAAGCTCGTACGCGCTGCATTAGGCACCCGGTTTAGTGCGTGCTTAGGTGCCTCCGCCGCCACGACAGTCATAAAACAATTTTAGCACCTCGGCAACGGTGAAGCTTAACGTTTGTGCCGGGAGAGAGGAACCTCAGGGGAAACCTTCCAACTTTTCCGCTCAACGACCTTTCACGAGACACAAAAGACACTAAAAATGGCGTCCTCGGTCTGCGTTGCGCTACGCCGCTCGTAAAGGAAGGTGTGCGCGGCGTGTCACGCAAGTCGTGACATCGGACCTTCGGACGGATGTGGATCATAAACGTCATAACCCGGCGTCATCAGCCCGCCGTTGATGATGCTTTCGGGGACCACCATCGTCGATCGTCGGCCGCGGCTGTTGATGGGCCTGCTCGCGCGAAATGGCTTTCAGCGGGCTGGGGGAGTTTTTTTTTGCTTCTTCGGGATCAAAAACATTCACAGCCCATTCATAACTCGTGTCTCGTGTGCGGTTCGCTGTTCATGCGAAGCACGTAATTCTTTTTCCCTCGTGCTCGGTTTGCCATCATAGCTGAATAACGAGCTAAATAGAAACGTGTCATTAACGTTTGGTTGGTGGTGGAGAGATAGAATCGCCAACAGATGGGAAGTTTTGCGTGTGCTTTAAATTATGTTGGTCCGATTCTTTTTTTCTTCGCCGAAGATTAAAATAGAGACATTTCTTTTTTTTCGCAGAGCATTAATGCAGAAAGGAAGGAATGAAAAAGATTACATAAAAAACTGTTTTTAGCTGGGAATGACATCAAGGGAAGCGTTTAATCTTTTATTTAGTTAGTATTCTAGATTATCGACAAATAATGCAGAGGACTTTCAGTATTTCAATCAGAAATGAAACAGCATGAAATTACGAAACTGGTTTTGTAACTAAAAATTGATTAGATCCAAATTAATGTTGAGTGTGATGTATGCGGATTTATTCATTAAAGAATAAATTACTATTTCATTAAAACATTGCATAGTATTTCAAAAGTAAGCAAAACTATGAAAGAAGTATAATAAAACGTTTGTAATATTGTATTTTTTTTTAATCCAAAGGATATAAAATACATGAAAACGATGTGTTAAAACGATGTGCTAGAAGTGTTGTAAGATCTTATTAAATATATTATTATCATTTCCTTTTTAAAGGATGTGTAATTCATGTTTTAAAATTCCTTAAAAATCGTGAACAAATATTAGGAAAATTAGGAAAACAATTAGGAAAATATTCATTTGATTGTCAATTTTGTCAAGATTTCATTATGATTGACAGTACTGTAGAGAAGAAAAAAAGATGAAAAGCTCGATATTATGAGACAAACGTCACAAATACCTATACTTTCACTTTAAATTTCGGAGATTTGTTCAAATATTTAAAGCAAATAAATTTACACATACGTTCCCAAAATTATTTCTCATAAGAAGGTCGCATGAGTCTACAATTCATTAGTTCAAACAAATCCACATCAAGATAAACATAAACGAAGTTAAATAGAGTAGAAAGGAGCTAAGTTAGTGGAAACACAAAGGACTACGAAATAGTCAAATAAATGATGAAAAGAGATAAAAACACGAATCGCTCTTTTTGCACGCTTCTCAGCGTGCTCTTTTTCATCCCTTATTCCGGCATCGGTATTGCTTCAGTTTTTCCGGTCCATTCCTGTGGCCCGTTCGCAAAAGTCTCAGAAGAGCGCAAAGAAGAGGGAACAATCGTATCGGATCCGGGAGACGCGGGCCTCCGTGATGTTAAACGCGGAGAAAAACAAACGATGATCTTAATCATCTCAGTCGCCGTTGACTTACCGCACCGGTCGTCGTTGTGTGCGTTTCGGCCGGGTGGAAGGAATGATTCGACTATGTGGTTGGTTTTACGTTGTCTTCCTGCGCCCCAAGCCACAAGCCGGATGGGCATACGCGTTGAGCGTGATTTTGGGTGGCGGCGTGATGCTGGGGCGCCCTGGTCAGGGGGCCGAGCGCTACCCCCCCGGGGATGGCTTTGATACCGAAACCCCAATCGGTTGCGTTGTCCAAAGCAGTCCGAAGGGGCCCTGCGAAGGACGCGACCGTAGCGAGCAAAACGAGAGCGACGGATCCAGCGACGGTGCCGGTGGAATGTGGATATGAATGTTTTGAAAAATCGGCGGCGCCAAAGCCTCACGACTTGTAACAAGAACGAATTAATGATATAATTTTCTCCCTCTTTCTCTCCATCGCACACGTTCGGTGCGTCGGACGGCGTGAGACGAATCGTTCCCCCGGTGGTGAACTCACATGGGTCCCAGTTCTTCTCACTCGCTCTGTCGCGTCTTTCTCTTCCTCTCGAAATAAATGACTATGAAATTTCCATTTTCACGGCTCATAATCCCTTTCGGAGGCGCTCGGTGGCCAGACGGCCGGCAGCAAGCACGCCCGGCGGAAGGACAAAGACAAAAGACAGTAGAAACAAAAGAAAACGGGCGACGTCGAAAAAAAAAATACACATTCAGAAATAAACATCTAACGAACCTCATCTTGACAGGGCACTGACAAACTGGTTGAGCTTCTCATTTCCTCCCCGGCCCTCTCCAGGGACGCCCACCCTGTCCCGCACGTGTATGTTCCCTGGGATGATTCCCGCACGCAGTTCAGCAGCACGGCGCAATCATCTCTCTTTCTCGATCGCATTCTGTTTCGCCTGGAAGAAACGCAAACATACCGAAAAAATAGATACACAGCAAAACGAACTACAGGGAGAACCTGAGCGCCTGAGCTGGTCTACGAACAAAACCTCGGAGAGCTAATCGAATTGGGCTAATTATCTTTATTTAATTTTCTAATCACCATTTCCCTCCGAGAGAGCGAGAGAAAGGGAGATAGTCTGCATCGAATTGGGCTAATTATCTTTATTTAATTTTCTAATCACCATTTCCCTCCGAGAGAGCGAGAGAAAGGGAGATAGTCTGCAGCTCCGAAAACGGAGTCCGCTTTTCTTCCGGGGTACATCACCCGCGGAAGATCCGGAAAAATTGAGAAAAAAAACACTCAATGACACTTTGATTACGCGCGGGAGTTTAACCTTCTTCCCGTTTTGCCGTTCGTTTTCTAGATCCGTTCCCAACGATGCTGCCGGTTCCGGTACCGTCGATGCATGCGATGGCACTGCCGCCGCGCTACTCGCTGCCCGGCGTGGAGCTGAAGCTGCAGAACAAGGAGCTGTGGCGGGATTTTCACAAGATTGGCACCGAGATGATCATCACGAAAAGTGGACGGTAAGTGAGCGTAACGAGAATGACGGAAACAGTTGTGATTATGTTGATCTTTAGGTTTTTTGGTATTTTTGTATAATTTGAAGTCTTAATATTTTAGGTACATAAATATCTTGGATTTTCCCATGGTTGTTCACATTAAACACTATATAAGCTAGACTATTTCAATAACGCAATGCGTTGAACTAATATCCATTAAAGACCAGTTGATGTAATATGAGCGAGGGCAGCCTTTATACAATTTACCCCTAGCAAGAAGGTGGCGTCAATAGATCTAATAAGCCGTAAAGAAGTAATTTGATTTGAAAGGAAGATTCGTTTAAAACCTATTTGGGTGTCATTTACGACAAAACCGCTAAACCAATCTGCAAATGCATATGATACCCTTTTATGAGTTTCATAACAATTTCGACTTACATTCGATTGCTCTAGAGTAGTCGGACATAACCGCATAACTCAACTTAGCACAAGGCCGTGAACACAATTCTCAACTGAACTGACGTGGAATCTACTTTTAGGATTGTATATCTCGACTATGGCTAATCGTTTGGTTAAATGGTTTACTATAAACATGGTTATACCTATGGTTTGGTTATATCTAAGGGATAAAAATAAACCAATAAAAAATATATTGGTAGTCTTTAACTCAATAGAACCTGTCGATCTATCTAGAAGGAGAAGTAGTAGTCTAAAGCAGATAACTAGCTACATTCACAATGTTCATACTGATGATTCAACCACAAAGAACGTATGAAGCTGAAAATATTTCAAAACATTACTATTAAACAAAATTGAAAATGATATTTACAGCAACACAGCTCAACATCATTGAAATTGATTCAGAGATTCCAATAATTATAGATCGGCATAGTTTTTTGTGCAAAACTTATTTACGTTCTGTATTCCTCCGAGATTTTCCAAGCTCGATCTTATGTTGTCGTCTATTCACAATTCCGATCATGGTATTTCAGATTTAAAATCTTTGTGATTTTCATTCTCGATATCAATGCTTGGTCCATGAAAGCATCATAATAAGCTGTCAATTTTATGATCAAAAACTTTTCAAACTATGTTTAACACATCTTTGATATAAAAATGAAACGATTGCAAATGTATCCTCTTTGCATGTTTCACAAGTGCACGTCTCACACGCCTTCCAGATCCTTCTTTCGCGCTCACTGCTGTCGAGCGAGAATTCCTCTACACTTCGGTACCAAAACGTGCCGCTTCAGGAGACCTGTGTGAAACTGTTGTTCTACTCTCCGGATGTCGTTCTGGCGCCATCTGTGTTTGCCCGTCCTGCTGGGTGCATCCCCTCTGAGCACCGCTCCCTGCTGGTAGCGCGACACGATGGCGTCCAAAATGGCGCCCCGAAGTATTTGTTTGTTCCGGAACCGCAAGGACCGTCGCCTATTGTTTGTCCACTGAAGTTTTTGTTTTGGCCGCGACCGCGCGTCTTACAACGCGTCAATGGGCGGATGTCGAGTCGAGGCTCGCCGAAGCCAAACTTCCCAGGCTTTCGGTTCTCAAGCATGTTTGCGGAGGACGTTCGGGGTTTGTGTTTTTGTTTTCCATTCCCAACAACGGGTACAACTAAAATGTAAAAATAAAACAAAACTCACTCAGGTGGATTTGTTTGCCGAATCGTTGTATGGCCTGGAAAGTCAAAAGGTTGTTTGGTTGAAAAAATATGACCAGTGCGACATATCGAGAAGTTCGTGAGCTCAACCTGTATGCACATTTTAACCTTCACGTTTCAAGTCATGCAAAAAACCTAGAGAATCGTTAACTGCATAAGAAGCGATAAAGCATTAAAAACTCCGATAGGAAGGATAAGACATCTGAAGCCCAAAAAGCTTTCAAATAAAGCGTTGAAATTTCACAAACACGGCCACGCTGCGTACGCTGCCGATTAGCTGATATCGTATACGCTTCTAAAACAAAGCTTTTACGATCCATTTGTCTTAGACGTATACCGGACCGAATAATGCATCCCGACTCGAACCTCCGCCCGATCGTCATCGATACGAGTGGCTGCGACGTGTGATCCTAGATTAAATCCCACCACAACAGTGACTCTGTATAATAGAAACCTACTCCCATCCGACCATTAAACCCCCGACGAATGAAACTGCACCCGAGCAGGGTAGAAGCCGGAGCGAAGTGAGCCACTAATCAAATCCCACCAGCTCCACGCCCATACACAAGCACACAAGCCTCGGTAGGGTGTCCCTACTTAAGATACCTTCTTCGATCGAATGTTTTCTCCGGCTCTTTTTTCGCATCGTCCACCGATCCAGCAAACCGGACCCGGGCGCGATGGGTTCGATGTGTGATGAGATTATTTATATCCTGAAAACCTATAATTAGCCGGAAGAAATATTTCCATTTATAATGCGCTACATTAAATATTGTGATAGTCGCCGGGTAGTCCGCGGTACAAATATCGCGGGGGCTCTCACACTCATTTATTCTCGGTCGTTCGTCCGGGGGACAGGCTAACAAGCCTGTCGCGTCCCTCTCCTCATCACTTCCCCGAGGCCCGTGGCCGTGCGTAGAGTAGGCCCTGATTTAGGGTAGCGCTTGCCCCTGAGAATGGTTGTGCGTGTGCTTTTGGGGTGCCGCGAAGACAAGTGTAAAGTTTATCACACATTCAGTCCGCGGGAAAGTGATCCCGAAGGGCGTTGCTTACCGGTCCAGATTCCGTTACACGCAACAACACGACCGACTTCGTATCCCGAGCCGTGAATGATGGACGGGCGCGTCCGACGGTTGCCCCGACCGAGAAGGTTGAAATAAAATCCCTAGCAGAATCCACTTGACACAAGGTCCGGGCTCGCCGGTTTCGGTCCCAGTCCCGACTGGACGGTGCACGGGACGGCGTCTAGCCCAGTCAGCATGTGGTCCTGGCGCCCGAATATTTTACGCCAAGAACGCAGCCTAAAATAGAGCAAACACACGAGCAAACAACATGGGACAGCGGCGGTTTTGGTTAGGTTCGGGTTTATCGAAGAAACATGCCAACTGTGTGATCGGTACAAGATGATGGACGGGTTCGAACACGAAAACCACAACCCATGCACACGCTTGCCCCGCAGATATCCGTGCGAGGATCGCCTCGAATATCGATGGGACGCGAGTGGTAAAGGATATTCGACGGAATGTCACACTCAGCAATAACCATTAACAGGACACCAATTGGGATTGGGATCCGGCTCCTGGCAGGACTGGTTGGATTGTACACACAACAAGGGACAGACGCAGCCTTTCAAGTGGAAGTCCCGCGATCGATTATCACATGTCGTTTTGTGTTGTGTACCTACATCACCGATCGATAACGCAACGCCCAACGGAACGTCTTTGACGCGGTGACGCGTACCGGAAAGGATCACTCCTCATTCGGCGCAACCCGTTAGACGGCTGGGATGTTGGAGATGGTTGACAATGTGCGTCTTTTTCGTTTGTTTCGGAAACAGCTGTCGAACAACACGAACAAGTGGGCGACAATTTTAAACTGTTTACGATGGAAACAAATCGACCATTGGTGGCAGGCGCGTACAAGTTGACGCAATAGCCGAGTAGCTAGGAGCACACTTGTTCGTTTTTATTTACCAAAGTCGAGTAAAGTGTCATTTTCAGCCACTGGTGGTGTTAGAAACAGCTTCCAAACCCGTTGCAGGCAACAAGTGTTTCGAGGAAATTTATAGCCGCTTTCGTAGGAGCAACTTGTTGCTTAGGAGTGGAAATAGATTTAGCCAGAGATGCTGACAAACAAGAGCTGGTTTCAATGTCTTTTTTTCATCGTTCTATGTATTCTTGTGCTCTAGGTTTTTTCGAACACTATGATCTTGATCCTGAAAAGGTTTTGCAATAGGTTCAGGTTTGCAAAAATCAAAATATTAATTGTTAATGTTAAAAAAAATGTTGTGTAACTTCTTGTAGGTTTGTAACTTCTCAAGTAGGATCTCCACAATAAGTGAGAGCTTTCAATATTTTGTTTTTATCTAAAAATGAACGAAAACGGCTCTTCAAATGTAGAACGGTTTTCAAATATTTGAGAACCGGTTTTTTTAAATCTACTGCTCATGAACAGGATCGTTTCATTAAAAGGATCATGGAAAAAGCAATGAAAACTTACTTAAATTTTCTTTTCCTTATGCTCAATTTCGAAAAGTCACTTTTGAGACACTCATGCAATTTAGTTCATAACAAAGTTTTGTTTTCTCTAAAGCATTGTTTGTGAAGGGAAAGAAAGTGTGTGAGGTCTCTTCATTTCCAGCGATATGATATGTAAATAATCTAGACAACAACTAGCGTTAACGTTGCGAATAATAACAGAGCTATAAAATGTGAAAAACCAATTCGCACTATAATTACCAACCGCACCGTATTAGAACACTTAATATGGTTGATGATGAATCGAAACTAGCTTACTTTGCACGATACACCTATGATCGATTCAATCAGAGAAGCATTTATTGGAGTGATTTATTGCACAGCAACTCTCACGTGAGCTGTGAACTCTACCCGAAGCGTATCATTATTGGTCGTGCGTGTTCTTGGCCCATAACATCAACGATTCCCTCGACAAGCCGTTCGCTACTCGTTAGGGGCGCATTAGATATGCAACACACACTCATGCTACAGCACAATTTATCACTCCATCAAACATGATTCAATTTGTTGCACGGTGTCGGGAAGCAGTCGGGAATGGTTTATCGCATTGCTAAGCCAACGCTACCGAGCGAGAGAATTCCCCACCGCAGACGGAGCCCATTTCGTTATGAGTGATTATTAATTTAGAAAGTCAACATAAATTAAAAACAAACGCTCCCATTATTCCTCACCCATGCGCATGTGCTGCGCTCCTCCCTCTCGATTCAATCGCGCTCGTGTAATTTGCGTTTGCAGTATCGTGAAACAAAACGTAAAACAAGACAGCTACGATTGAGTCTAGGGAGGGAGGTGAGAGCGGGTAAGAGGGAGGAAAGCAGGGCGAGAAAAACGGGAAGCCACCAGACACTAATAATGAGGCAGCCAGCGATCAGCATGGTTGGGAGCACAACATAACAAAACAAAACAACAACAAAAAACGAACAGAGACACCAGAAAGCCCAAAAAAGCGATGCGTGAAAATAGTTCTAGCAGCGCAGCTCGATCGTGCTCGAACCCGTCCCCGCTCGACAGGGTAATGAGTATAATCAAACGCACAGCGTATGTATGGGTGCGTGTGTGTCTGTGTGATAAATGTGGCGGAGGGCATTTTTCACGTAATAAAATTATACGCACCCGAAATTCCTTCCTCAAATCGTCGCCGTCGCCGTTCGTCGTGACCCGCCCGGCACAGACGCCGGGCCATAAATTTTGCCCCCAGCGGCCAGCCATCCTACCGGAAACCGTTAAATTCGTGGCACCACAATCAATCGACCAGGTCCCAGCCGCGATCCCAGCCGCCCGGTGCGAAGAGAATTGAACTATTCTGCTGGCCCTTTTGTTCTTCGGCCTGTTTGGCACGACGGCTCCACTAGGCTAGGTTTTGATTTATGTAGCTCCACTCGGTCGGTCACACAGTCAAATCACA
>KZ071199.1:31240-50832 GCA_002091845.1 Anopheles cracens | reverse complement strand
GGGCGATCGTCGGGCCGGGCCAGAGGATCACTTCCTTCGGCGGGGGGTTCACAGTCTCCACCTTCCCGTGAGCTAATGAGCTGGTGGCAAACGGGAGAGCTCTCATGCACACACACGCACGGTCGCATAAAAACATATAAAACATAACCTGCTGGTGTGACTCCCGCTGCTCTTCTGTGCAGCGCCCGCCCAACCGGGCCCAAACGTCGCCGTGCGGATAACGAGCAACGGGTGTCCGCGCTGGAGCTGACTGGAGCCCGCTCGTTCCGGCCCGGTGAATGAAGCTTGCAGCCTCTCCCTCCCCCCTAAACTCCCACCCCATCCGCAGTAAGCGCCTGTGGGAGGGAGCGGGACGCGAAAAACGATAAATATCAATGAAGTGGAGAGAGAGAAAACCGAAGAAATATAAAGGCGTTCGCGGGTGGGCATGGGTGGTGGTGTAATGCCGCTATCAGCGGACGGCACCGGGCGTCGGGATCGGGTGGGCGACCGGGCGGGCATGCGCGGGAAGAGCCCCGAAAAGTAAACAGACAATTATTTACTTCTAACCAAATCATCACCGGTAATTGTAATTCGAATGTGTTGATTGTATGTAATTTTCCACACTTGTTAATGAGAAGCAATTATATCTTCGAAATAATGGGGAGTAGCGCATGGTCGAAAAAATGTTTTTAATTTTTCAATTTTCAGAATTACCCGCTTCGCTTCGGCCTGCGAGCTGCGGTGGTGAGGTTCCTCGCTTGTGAACGGGCTGTTGAAGTCTTTCGTTCTCTCGGCCGTTCGGGACGCGCCGTTCGTTCGTCAGTTCGATTCCGTTTCCTTTCCTGCGAGTCGCGAGATCGATCGTGGGGCTCACGTTCTTGTGCAGGCACACACACACACCAACACACATACACATTTGATAATTATGCGCCTAAAATAATAGTTGATTGTCAAAAAAGAAGAAACAAAACATAGTGAGGATCATGCACTCTTGCGGAGGTGGGTTGAAGGACGACAATCGGTGTGTGTGTGTGTGTGTGTGTGTGTGTGCTTGTCTGGTTGGTGATGATGACGGCGACGGCGCTGGGTGCCCTTGTTTTCCTCCGGGGGTCTCTCGTCCGTATCCATAATCACCGACACCATCGCTTCCTCCGAGCGAACCGCATGGAAAACCACACGGTCGAGACGCGGCGCAGGGCACTGCACGGCCCGAAAACTAGCTTGTTAGTGATCATCGAGAAAATTTTTACGCACTCGGTAACGCAGACACACGTAAAGCGAGAACTGTAAAACAAAATATCCAATAATTTCGCCTGATTTGCCTCGATCATTGCGGGTTGTTAAAGGGTTGTTCGCTGCTCGGGTTTTTGCTGCTGCTGTTGTTCGCTGCTGTGTGCCGTGTGTCTTCTCCGCTCGGCTCGACTCGTTAAAGAATGCTTGCCGTTGCGGCCGTTTGGGTGTTTTGATTTTTTTGATTTTCCCTGACACCTTCCCCCGCTTGCGCACACACACACACACACAAACGCTCACTGTACGCCAGCCACACACGGCTATTTACCCTCCTGCGCAGTTAACGTTAATACCCCACGAATGCGAACGCGTCTGATTGATTGAATTGATTGTTCTGACGGCCTCACGGCCGGACGGCAATCGATCGAGCTGGGCTGCCCTCGATGCCGCTTCCAATTCCGCCCTCCGCCCACGCAAGGTGGCCTCCCTCCGCTGCACTGGGAGGCCCACCGTTTCGAGGTGATCGTTTGTTTATTTTGTTTGCATTTCACTCGCGTTCGCGGGTGGGCATGGGTGGTGGTGTAATGCCGCTATCAGCGGACGGCACCGGGCGTCGGGATCGGGTGGGCGACCGCCGGCGCTCGAATCGGGTCGCATCCTCGCACCGGCAAAGGAATCCAGAGGCCGGTTGTCTTATGCAAATATGGCGGCACGGCGTTTGCGAAAACGATGGGCAAACATCTCGCAGGCGAGTGCGCGCAAACAAAAGGTAAACAAAGATCGCTACACAAAGCGCTAAATTTCCATTGCACAAACTGCAGTGGCGGACTGACATACCGAAAAAAAAAGACAACCACACGACGGCAGCGGACGGTTTTATGCCGCGATCATAAATTGCTGCACGCCTCCGTAGCTGTTCCACTTTATCAGCGGGCTTGCTGTGAGCGCAATAACCACACAGACAAGCACACGCGCTCGCGCACCTTATGAAGTGATCTGGTGTGTGCGAGTGTGGGTTGTTTTTTATTATTATTATATCTTGCCAACTGCAATGAGATTGCACAGTTCGCGCTCGTACTTCGCGCCTTCTTCGATTGACATAGCATCGGACTCGCATCGTAATGAGCTGACGGTAGCTGACGACGCATGACGCAAAAATCGGTCAGGGATGCTTGGTGTGTACCAATTCGAGCGGCTTTTTCCACACACACACACACACACACACACACGACTCGGCTCGGTGCGCAAGGTGTCAGACGTTGACAAACAACTACCGGGAAGCTTTCTTGGGTTTTTTGCGATTTTTGTTGTGGTATTGCTACCACCAAAACACACGCCGGAAAGTGTTTGAAATCCATCCCAGCCGCAATGGAGAACACTTTTCACTCGTTTGGCTCCCAACTCGCGGCGTATTTTTCGTTTCCTCACGTGTTGGTAAGCGAAATCGGATCGAATTACATTTTAAATGGGTAGAAATTACAGTTATCAAAAACGGCAGCAGCCGATCCGGCGGAGTAAGCGGAGAGCAATGGCTGCCGATTAGCCGGCCGCGCGGTTGGATATCAAATGTCTAGCTTGGTTGGTCGAACAAACGCCCGGCTGGTACGGTTGTGGCGGTTGAGAGCGGTGAGAATGTGAGCGAAGGAGTTAACAAAAATTGAATACTGTTTGAATTTTATTATTGTTGCTAGTTTACAAATAAATCGTGCTAATTACGGGTGCCACAGGGCTTACAGCAGCCGCCACTATGTTGCACGCGTCTTTGCTCGTAAGTCAAGCGGCCGCCTCTAGGGGATTCTGGCCAAGCAACGAAAAGCTGCCCAAAGCAAAAAACTAACAAACCTATTTGTTAGACTATATTATATGATCCGTCGCGGTATCAGCTCGTTACATCTCGATGCTGGCAGACGAAGCTGCCGGCGATGCTGCCGGTGCTGCTGGTACGATCGTTTGTGGTTTTGATTTATGTGCCTCATCCGTGGCGCCAGGGTGCAATTTTATGGTGGCTGCCCGGGAAAAGGGTGCCCGATGGGTCGGTGTATGTGTATGTCCGGGGCAGGCCCAAGCTCGAAAATCTCAATGGAGCGCCAGAGTACAGCCGGCAGACAACAGCAACAAAAAACGATCTCATTTCGGACCTTCGGCCCGGCGCTCGAATCGGGTCGCATCCTCGCACCGGCAAAGGAATCCAGAGGCCGGTTGTCTTATGCAAATATGGCGGCACGGCTGCGAAAACGATGGGCAAACATCTCGCAGGCGAGTGCGCGCAAACAAAAGGTAAACAAAGATCGCTACACAAAGCGCTAAATTGCAGAAGCTGAGCTCGGGCAAGAGGAAACCCGAAACCAGCTGTGGTACGTACCGAGCCGGTACTGTGATACTGGCTTCTGGCTTCGACGGCTGGCCGGGCCTTCGTGCGGCTGGGATGGGAGTTTGGGGTGGTCATTTCACCCTCCAAAAACCACCCCCTCCCCCCCTCTTTCAGCCTTGATTGCTCCCAAGAGCAGTGCTGGAGAAAATTTGTGAAAACGTATCATTAAAATTGATTTGTAGCGATGAAATAATAATTTAGCAGACCTGAAATTATACGGCTCCAGTGTGCCCCTCTCGAGTTGGAGAAGAGGTCCGAACGAACCGGGCAGCCCACCGTGCTGCACCTCCCCCCTCCCCCACCCCTTTCTTCGCCATGAGATCCGATCTCGTTAAGTTGATGCCTTTTGTTGGTTTTTCTCGTCGTCCTTCTCGTTCGGAATTGACGTTCGTTGCAGAAGTGTGATGAGAATGGGAGTTTTTTTTGCGATGTGTGTGTGCTTTTTACTTCTGAAGTTGTGTTGTTTTGGGGCGAAAGCTACATCGACGCCTTGCTGACAATCAGGAGCAAAGGCAAACAGCAGCTCCCCCAGCCCAGGATAAAAAAGCAATTTATGCATCGCTGGCCGGTCTCGATCATCTGTTCACAGGGATACGGCTATCTTAAACAAACAACGTCCTTTCGATCGTGTTTCTTTGCTTGAGAGCTGTATTGTTGAATTTACGATCAATTACTGGCGGAGGATAATTGTGATTCTGGAAAGATCAATTTAAATTATCACCTGCTGACGTTTTCATGTGGGGCTGCAAGAGTGAAGCTGTACGAAAGCGTAAGTCGGCAGATTGTTGTGGTTTTCGTTGTTTCTTTGATAATTATTGAGTTTTGCTGTTATTTATTGAGACAAAAAACTTTCTTCCGGTCTGAACAGGATCTCTAGCTACATTTTCTCTAAATTGTGTTGTTTCTCAATTCGATCTCATTAAAATTGAAAACATGCCTACAACCATGTTCTAATTCACAAACAAAATCAAGTTAAGCAATACATTCTTTTTGTTTTCCTTTAAATGAAACATCGATTTTTCCGATCCATCAAATTCATAAGGAGCTGGTTTACATTATAATTGTATGTGATTAAATAGTAAGAATTGATATAAGAATTAAATAAAAATGGAAAAAATGAATGAAGTGTTAAATAAGCAATCTATCGAGTAGCAGTTAACATGAAATTCTGTTCTTTCATGATAGTTTCCTAAATACGCATCACAACTTGGATTTTTGAACACTAAAAGATGAAAAACTGAACTCCTCAAAGAATTTCCAAACTCCTCGTCCTAAGTCCTACCTAAGCCACGACGTAGAAACGTAGCAAGAAATGTACAAGCCGATCTTACCGTCATTTTTGAGAGTTAACCAGACATTTGATAAAGCTCTCCATATCCTCTCTTACACAACGAAAAAAGATTAATCCCCGTATAACCCAGCCCTTGTTAGTGATGCGACAGCAGAGACTAATATCCCCCAAATTAGACCAACCCATTTCCACGCGTTGACAGACGGGCTGATTCCAATAATTAGGCAACTTTGTGTTTTCTCGGCAAATCGATTCCGATCCGTCTTCTGCCGTCACGTCTCATAATTATTATCTTTCACCTTCCTCCCGCTTTCGAGACGCTTTTTCGACTTCCGCATCTCGTTGAGCGTCGCAACCGGACGAAAGGAACTGCGTTGGGAGTTACTCTGGAACCGCTTCCCTAACACGATCTCTTCCTCTCGCTTTTTCTTCCTCCGCCAGTCGAATGTTTCCCTCGATGCGCCTCACGGTGGATGGACTGGACGCGGACACAAATTACTGCGTGCTGCTCGAAATGATGCCCATTAGCGACTGCCGGTTCAAGTTCAGCGGCTCGCAGTGGGTACCGGCGGGCGGTGCCGAGCCCCAAAGTCCCCAGCGGTTCTGCCTGCATCCGGACAGTCCGGCCCTCGGCACGCACTGGGCCTCGCAGCCGATCGTCTTCAACAAGGTGAAGCTCACCAACAACACGCTCGACAACAACGGTCACGTAAGTTATGCCTTTTTGATTGTTTTTCTTCTTGGGGTTGGCGCTAGTCCAGATTTGATCGTGAACTAAGAGTGTACTAACACACACGTGGCTGCGTTCCTTCATCCCGCAGGTTGTGCTGACCAGTATGCACAAGTACCAGCCAAGGATCCACATCATCCGGACGTCGGACCCGTCGCAAATTCCTTGGGCCGCCCAGCAAGCGTTCGTCTTCCCGGAAACGGAGTTCGTGGCCGTCACGGCCTATCAGGTAGGTTCAACGCCAAACCAACATGGAAGCGGTCCAAGCACGCAGAACGAAATAGGAACGGCTACGCTGCAAATGCTACCAACACGCCGAGCAATGCGCGTCCACATCCATTTAGAACCGTGCGCCCCGTCACGTACGCGGGCAAATTAAAAGAGCGGCCATTGTAGGGCGGCCGAAATCGCCGCGCCATTAGGCATCAAAACTCCAACCGCACCGTCAAGAGCAGTCAAAATTTTCGTCAAACGGCTTACGGCCAGCGGCGGCTTCTTTATGCTTCACCCGCCGACATCGAATTTTGATGTACGGCGACAGCTCCGAGTTTTGTGAGATCGATCCGGATCCGCGCGATCGGCGATGAACCGGTGGGAGATGGGGAGGGCATAAAACATGATACCACGCCGTTTGGAATGGCATTGCCGGTGCCAACCGGGCGAAAAACACACACACACCGACTGAAACCGGATTCGTCACCGAGGAGCATGGGATTGAAAATGAGTGATTGGTCTGGGGGAAGATTTTCCTGTTTCTCGCGCTTGCTAATACCTGTTAAAGATCTTAATTACCTGCTCACCGGTTGGGCGATCGATACGGGGCATGTTTCTGTTTGTGCAGCTTTCCAGCACCGCAGTTTGAGTATGACAGACAGAGAGAAAGAGAGATTGAAATGTGACAAGAGACCATTTCGGTATGCTGAGAGATGATTGTGAAATGGTTTTTGTAAACTTCTGGATCTGGATCTGGCGAGTTGGTTTCGAAATTTAATAACTATATTGTATTTACTTCCGTTTAGCAAACCATAACTTAAATCAAGGCGGAAAACTAGTGTGCTCTCGAGTGTGATACTGTGGAACGATTTTGATCTGACCAATATTTTACTCAATGTTGGAAATTAGTTTTCAATTAGGAAAAAATGTAAAAAATAAAGTAAAAATGAGTGATAGACATCATCTTAATTTTTCAAAATATGTGATTCTTGTTGCTTATCAGAATGTTCGACGATATATTATTTTTAAAAAATCTCAACATAGCTTTCGACAAAGGGAGAGGATTATTCTAATAGAAACCCTGTATTAAAAATACATTATCATACGATCTTTCCCAAAAAAAACCAGCTGAGATAGGTGGCGCCACATGCAAAGTACGATCGACATGTGTAGAATTGGTAATTGTTCTCACCGTCTTAAAAAAAACCAGCTGAGATAGGTGGCGCCACATGCAAAGTACGATCGACATGTGTAGAATTGGTAATTGTTCTCACCGTCTCACTCTCCCTTCTTTTCTCGCACAACTTCCCGTCCCTCTGCAGAACGATCGCATCACGAAGCTGAAGATCGACAACAACCCGTTCGCGAAAGGGTTCCGTGAGACGGGCCAGTCGCGCTGCAAGCGCAAGATGGGCTGCAGCGCATCGACGTCCTCGTCCTCCTCGTCATCGTCGTCGGGTGGCGGGGTGAGCGGCGGCGGAGCGTCCGGTGACGGCGGGCCCGACGGTGGGGGACAGTTGACAGACGACGAAGATCGCCACGACCTGCACGAGCTGATCAAGCGGCCCAGATCAAACGGATCGCCCGCGTCCGACTGTACCGTGCACGAGGGAGGCCCGTCGATGCATCCCCGCCTGCATCAACCGTCCCTGCGGCCCTTTCCAGCGTCGCCCGAGCTGCTGATGCGTCAGTACAATCAGATGTTCAACCCGAGCTGGATGGACCTGATGCTGCCGTACTTCGCTGCCCGCCATCACCAACCGTACCATCCGCATCAGCCTCATCCGCATCACTTGCAGCCTCCCCAGCATCACCATCCCCACCACCAACACGCGCAACCTCCCGGACCGTTCGTGGGTGCGCCACTAGGACATCCGGGCGGGTTGGTGACTCCCGCGGGTACTCATATCGCTGCCCCGATCGTATCTCCCGCGCCCTCCAATCCAGACTCCACCGATCTCGATCGTTCGTCGGCGTTTAGTGTACGAACTCCGCAGACGAGCGGAAGTGACTATGAGCCGTGCGAGCGGACAAACGTACAGCGGGACAGTCCGGAAGGATCCCCCAAGCCAACCGTACTGCGACCCTCGGCTATCAGACCTGCCGGGTCCAGTCCGCCAGCTACTCCCTCCGATGGTCCGCAGCAGCTGGGGGCCGTCGATCCAACCGATCCCAATGGCGATCCTGACAAGAAGATCAACTTTAGCATCGCCTCCATTCTGCTCCTCTAGCATAAGGTTGGTGACGATGCCTCCAAATATGTCTGTGAATCAAGTGCCTTAACTAAAATGTAAAGTTAGAAACCGTGCGAGTGCTTGTAACGATCGCACTGCTGGGTTGCTGTCGAACCAGAGAGCTAAATAAAACTCTAACTCATCTGTATACTAAAGAATAGAGCAGATAAGATAAGCCGGTTTTGTTCTTCTCCATTGTGCTGGGAATTTGCAAATGGTCCGAAACCGAAAAGCCACTCCAATGGGCCAATGCCAACTAGATCTGGGTCGGGTATCCTTTTACAGTAACTGCATCTTATTATCGTCCAGCCCGAGTCCAGGTCCAAGTGGGCTATCACTTTCAAAGCGTGCAGGTGAGTGCTCTTCATAGAATTTCTTATTCCTTCTACGGTTCATCGGCTCAAATAGACACAAATGAAACAATTTCTTAGCCATTTTATTTTCCTCTTGAACATACCTTGATCTCGATCCTCGCATTGTGTCCACGCTTGCCGTACTTGTGCGGCCATTGTGCGCGGCAAATATTTTCCCCACGCGACAAAAGCGGCCCACTTGAGCGCACTATGGACCGGCAGGGAAAGCCCACTTCACGAGCGCAGAAAGGATGAGGATCTGGGCAGGAATTTGCTCTTTATTTTCTTAAGACCGGGAGGCAGGCGCATCCGCAGCCACTTATGCGTAATAGGACTTGGACATTTGTGCTAATAATTGTCATCCCCCTGTCGGGTGTAAGCCGCTTGCTTGCGGGCGTGTGTCCTTCGTAGTGTCCTTGTCCACTGATCAGCACCGTGATTATCCACCGATCGTGCAGAGTGAGAGAAAGAGAGTGGGATCAACCTCCGGTCAGCGCTTTCCCTATCCATTGTCGTGTCGTTTTGTGCATCTCAAGTAGCAGACTTTGTCTCGAAATAATGAAATCCACTCGAAAACGGAGCCAGATATCATTATTATGTTAATTCGAGAATTTAATCCAGTTTAATGCAGATTAGAAGGTACCGGGCTGCTGCCGCCGAGGGCTTACCGAGCGGCCGAGGGTTGTGGCTACATAACACACAGAGAGAAAGCACTCGAGTGGCTCCTACACAGGGACCGCGCAGGCTCGGGTGAAAGGTATTTGTTCCTATTCTGCGCGAGGCGGAGGCTTTTCTTTTCTTTTCAGTGTGTTCCGCCGCTGCTGTGCCACGGGCCAGGAGCCACCACCGGGCTCAGCCTGTTGGCCTGTTGCGGCTCACTGTCTCACTGGTTAATGCGACCGCTAAGGAGATCTCGGTAAGGGTCTTAAATGATAGCTTGCGAGCTTTGCGTTTGAGGTATTGTGTCTCCGTTTTAAGCTGCAGCGATACTCTTGGGCTCGGAAAAGTTAAATGATAGCTTGCGAGCTTTGCGTTTGAGGTATTGTGTCTCCGTTTTAAGCTGCAGCGATACTCTTGGGCTCGGAAAAGTTTCGGACGCATGCCCTCAGATACACATCGGAGATACATTGAAGCAAGATAAAGAAAAGTTACTTCAACGCAAGAATCAGTTCATTGTAGTAAGGCAAATAGAATGAATGAGTGAGTAGAGATTTGTTTCGTTAGAAACATCTCGTTCTATAAATAATGTAGTCCCATTATTGTTGGTTTGTAAATCTTTAATAAAGTATTGAAATTGAGAATTCAGTTTTTGGAAAGTATTGGGAATATTACTAAGAGCTATGTTGCTATTAAGACTAATTCTTGCGTTATATGTTGAATGACTCATAAATTTTAATGCTAATGCAAACTCTTGAGGATCAAGTTTAGTATGTTGTAAAATATCAGAAATAAAACAAACATCACGAGCATCATGGCCATCTCGAACTTCTAACACTTTCTACTGAACAAAAGCAAATCGTTTTGCCCGATATGGAAATGAGGTATTATTTTGTTTTGATGTATATTTCCAATATACTTCACTTGATTACGATCATTTTGAATACGTTTCGGATATTTTCTGTTCATGAACCATATCAACCATAAAACGAATGTGTCACTAATGAATTGCAATGATTGTTTTAATTATTGAATCTACTGATTTTCTATAAGAATTTCAGCTTATTCATCATATAGAAAATGTCTTCCTTCTACTCGACACTCGAATAATGACAGTTACCATCATATGTGATCCAATCAAGAACAAAAAAACACATTATTCATCATAATAAAAAAGGAAGTAAACACATGATAAAACACTTCACGCAGACCACGTAACACCCTGTTTTCTTAATGGGCATGCTTCAACCAGAAATTAGAAGTAAATCTTCTCGATTGTATCGGTTTCATGATCTATTTACGACGACTGTGACGACTGTACCCATGGGGTACTGCTTCATGGTCCGAAAAAAAAACTCTTTCGGCCGAAACCGGGCGTTACCCGATCACGCACACGCACGGTCGTGTCGCCGGCATTAACGGTAGCCATGCTCTCTCTCTCTACGCGCTTCGATAGAGTGTGTCTGCTTCAACATCGGCGTGGGAAAACGACGACGACGACGACCCCTGAGGGTGTCCACCGCCATCCAGAGACTCGGGACGCGTTCCGAAAACGAGGTGTCAAAAGTTGCCTTCACACATTATTCACTGATTTTTATTGGGAAGCCGATAGGCATTAAACGAAATCGAGCCGCACCGACGTCGAACCGTGGGGCCGGTGGCAACGGGCAACCGGCGGCGGTGGCACGCTGTGGTGGGCTAATCGATAGCGTCCGATCTAGCGCGGGGAATTGACGAGTTGTCGAGTGGGACCCATTTGGACTGATTTGGTTTTATTTTTTATTTCGTTCTGTCCCGTCTCCTTGTGTCTCCGGCTTCATCAGAAACGAAACGAATCGGACTTGTCCGGGCGTTGATGGTCACCGCCGCATCCGAATGGTCTTCCTGCCGAAGTTTCAGGGACCCACGGTTCATTCAGAAATTCCCGGTGGAACCTGTTTCGGAACCGTACGCATCGGTTCCTCCAAATGTTGTTGAAATCGTTTTTTTTCTCGTTGCCTTTTCTGGTTAAAAAGCCAACATCGCGGCAAGGATCCCAACCCACAAACCTAAACGGCGTTACGGAGCGCGGAGTAGAGAGCCAAAAAAAACGGCACAAATTAGAGAGAGCCCAAGATCCACCCCGAAGGAAGAGTGAAAACGACGAACTAAGATATAAAAATGCTCAGCCTAAACACATTTAATTAATATTCATTCTGATCCGCGTCCGCGGCGCAGTTTCCCGGCGACTCTGGCGAACCCGTGATGGCTATTAGTGATGAGTCAACGTAAAATTGAAACACATCGATTTCACGACTTCACGGTCACTTAAGGTGGGGGCTGCCCGCTCCAGGCAGTGGGGTCCAGGAAATTAAGGGGCCGCCCTGCTCGGGCCCGCTCCGCGTCCGATGACGAAACCGGTCGGAATGGCGTTTGAATGGGCCGTTCAGTTTTTTTTCTTCCATTTTTTGCAGCGGTGATAGCGCTGAGAGACCTCCACACACTCCAAGCGCCGTGGAGCGCGAGTATTCTTCGATAATTAGTTTATCACGTTGTCGAAAAGCACCGCTACGGTGCTTCCCGCCTTTCGTCAGTTTTAATTTCCGGTCCCCAAAACCCAAGGGTGGCGAGTTTGGGGCGCATGTTATCAAAAACTTTTACGATTGCGGCGACTGGCACGACGGCTCGGGCCATTCATATGCTCACCGGGATCGGGGTCGAGCGCATTCAAAATCATATCTGTTGGGGTCTGATAGGGGCTGAAAACAACAACAAAACTTTTCTTCGCTCGCGCTCGCTCGCGTGAAGACACTTGTTCTGGAGCTCCGCTTTCCATTATAATCGATCGTATGATAATAAGCACGCTTCGCGCTAGACTCCGGAAATGGTCAATTGAAGCGCAATCTCCGCCGTACGAAGTGCCCGGGGGAGGTCTCAGCATCGCAGCAGCGAAGCAAGCGGCCGATCACCACTGATTAGCGAAACCTCCTCCGGTGCGCTGTTCGATCTACTTCGCTAATAGGTGTGGTTTATGCTATGATCACTATCTTCGGGGAGGCCCAAGCGTAAGATGTGTTGGTTTTATTTTTTATTTCGTTCTGTCCCGTCTCCTTGTGTCTCCGGCTTCATCAGAAACGAAACGAATCGGACTTGTCCGGGCGTTGATGGTCACCGCCGCATCCGAATGGTCTTCCTGCCGAAGTTTCAGGGACCCACGGTTCATTCAGAAATTCCCGGTGGAACCTGTTTCGGAACCGTACGCATCGGTTCCTCCAAATGTTGTTGAAATCGTTTTTTTTCTCGTTGCCTTTTCTGGTTAAAAAGCCAACATCGCGGCAAGGATCCCAACCCACAAACCTAAACGGCGTTACGGAGCGCGGAGTAGAGAGCCAAAAAAAAACGGCACAAATTAGAGAGAGCCCAAGATCCACCCCGAAGGAAGAGTGAAAACGACGAACTAAGATATAAAAATGCTCAGCCTAAACACATTTAATTAATATTCATTCTGATCCGCGTCCGCGGCGCAGTTTCCCGGCGACTCTGGCGAACCCGTGATGGCTATTAGTGATGAGTCAACGTAAAATTGAAACACATCGATTTCACGACTTCACGGTCACTTAAGGTGGGGGCTGCCCGCTCCAGGCAGTGGGGTCCAGGAAATTAAGGGGCCGCCCTGCTCGGGCCCGCTCCGAGTCCGATGACGAAACCGGTCGGAATGGCGTTTGAATGGGCCGTTCAGTTTTTTTTTTCTTCCATTTTTTGCAGCGGTTATAGCGCTGAGAGACCTCCGCACACTCCAAGCGCCGTGGAGCGCGAGTATTCTTCGATAATTAGTTTATCACGTTGTCGAAAAGCACCGCTATGGTGCTTCCCGCCTTTCGTCAGTTTTAATTTCCGGTCCCCAAAACCCAAGGGTGGCGAGTTTGGGGCGCATGTTATCAAAAACTTTTACGATTGCGGCGACTGGCACGACGGCTCGGGCCATTCATATGCTCACCGGGATCGGGGTCGAGCGCATTCAAAATCATATCTGTTGGGGTCTGATAGGGGCTGAAAACAACAACAAAACTTTTCTTCGCTCGCGCTCGCTCGCGTGAAGACACTTGTTCTGGAGCTCCGCTTTCCATTATAATCGATCGTATGATAATAAGCACGCTTCGCGCTAGACTCCGGAAATGGTCAATTGAAGCGCAATCTCCGCCGTACGAAGTGCCCGGGGGAGGTCTCAGCATCGCAGCAGCGAAGCAAGCGGCCGATCACCACTGATTAGCGAAACCTCCTCCGGTGCGCTGTTCGATCTACTTCGCTAATAGGTGTGGTTTATGCTATGATCACTATCTTCGGGGAGGGCCGAGCGTAAGATAGGGACTACCCCCGAAAGCACGGTTCCACTTGGGCCGCGGACCCCTAGGCTGCTTTTGGAACCGCTCGTGTAACCGGCTACAGTAAGGAAGGGACAGGGAGGCTAGGGCGTTGGGAGGGTGGGGGGCTGGGAGGGGAGGAGAAACAGTTTTGTCGAAAGGGAGCAACGGAACGGAAAATCGTTCCAACGTGGCGAGGGGTCGATTGAATTTCGTAGCCTCGGTTCAGCCTCTGTGAATGACTCTATCATCGTTTCTATTGTTGGGAGAACGTTGAGTGTTATAATTGCTTCCTGTCGACAGAACTAAGCAGCAGGTTCAGGCCCGGCACGAGGACGGTGTGGTAAGGATGCCAAAGACCCTTTTTTATAGAACGCTTGGTGAATACATTTGCAGAAGCATCATCAAGCTAATCGGGAAACGATCGGGCACACGTGCAAAGGAAGAGCTGTGAGCGCCTGTCGCCATTCATCTGTATCGTGTTCTTTTGTTTTATAAAATGTACGAGTAGATCAAGGTTTGTCAGATAAAATTAAGCAAGTTTAAGAAAGTTGAAACTGGAACCTGTTGAACCTGTACTTTAACCTATTGAGCTCAAAAGTAGGTTCATTTGAGCTCAATAGGTTAAAGTACAGGTTCAACAGGTTCCAGATTAAATTTTCATTAAAAATCATTTTCATTAATTTCTCGTAACCTGCTGTTAATATGAACTTGGCCTGTTGGACCTGCTGATCTTGTATAAACCTACTAAACTCGTATAAGCTCACTGAGCTCATGCACTCTCAGATTGGAAACGATTCGACACGGGGTCGACCCGTACATGAACCGTTTTCGTATGTAAGTTTCTATAAATAATATAAATAACCTTTTGTTGTACTTTGCACACGAAACAAATTTTACGAACCCAATCATAAGGTTTATGAAATGAACAACAAGTCTGGTTCCATAAAATGCCACAATTGTCGTCCTCAAGCTCTATAATTTAACCGGTTTCTACCTGTGTTATTGTAACTATTCTTACAAAAAGTGATAAATAAAGATAAACGAGCGAATCTGTTTAAGATTAACATAACATAACTATACGCCCACCTGTTTTTTGAGAATACCACGAAAACTTGAAGAGGTACATAAATATCTAAAATAAGTTGGACATCGTAAATAGCTTTATTTAATATTGTAAAATGTATGGAAAACGGAAAAAGTCTAATAAGGGACTGATTAGTTTATGTTCCAACAGCCTTTAAGGCAAAAAATCTAGCACTATAATAATGGTATAAAACACTATAATATTGTTTATTTGATTAAATATTACTCTGAATTGATATATAAAAGCTTTAAATTATAATATAAACCGCAACTAACCGAAGCAATAGTTTGCAAAAATATATCAGCTAATAATTTCCTCCTCTGTCATGATTATCCTTTACCTCGGTATGATAATCTTCGATACCGGCTTGATGAAATCAACGAATATTAAGTGATTCGCCACGCTCTCCGCCACGCTCGCAGCTGCAGAAGATGTCCCGTAAAGGCTCACGGATCACGCCAAAGCCCCTACCCAGCGCTCATCAACCATCGACGAAGCACGACCCACGATGCTGCGGGACGGCGGCAGCGGCTCGCCAGAAATCATCGCGGTGGTCCATCACCGACACCGTGTGCTCATCATTTATGTGCTAATAAATGAATAGCGGTTTGGTTGTTTCGATTCATGTTTTTTCGGCTAATCATCGCCGTAACGAGTTTGACCGGTGAAATAAAAGCTACACAACGGGGGCCAACGGCAACAATAACAACGCCTAAACCGGGCGCCCCACCAAACCGAGGCACGAACGCGGTTGCCTTGGCCGCGCATATACTATTAAGATGGCCACTTTCATCCAGCTCGGGCGATTCGATTCGATCCGCGACGGACTTGAGCCTGGCAGAAAAGTGGCTTAATTGAAAACTCGCCGCTCGCGTTCTGTGCGGGATCGGTTGGACCGGAAATGAACAACGAACCATAGCCTTTGAGGCTCCCCTACTCTCTTTCTCCCTCTCTCTCTCTCTCACACACCCCACCGTATGAATGGCATCAGCTTCATGGCGTTTAGGACTCACCGGCGAAGGAGGCGAATATTTAGCCGGATGACGATTTTATTGCTGCCGCTCGCCGAGAGACTAGACGCCGAGAGACTAGACGCCGAGAGACTCAAACCCACGCGGGGGGCACGCTTTCGTCGCGCCCAATCTTCTTAAGCTCCCGGCTCTGTTGAACCAGTTTCGATTGGCCGATCGGTCGAGATCGGTTCGAGAACGCAACGTGAGGTCGCCTTAACGGCCGGTTGGGCTGTGTTTTGTGCACCAAGCCCCAAGAAGGGACACCCGAAACCGGGCGAGTGTGCTGCCGCAGAAATGGCGGATTTTGTGTGGACGGGTGGTTTCTGTTGCACGTCGCGCCGTGTGAACGCGTGGTTCACGCCCCACGTTCGGTTCAAGGCTTCCGGAGGAATTGGGTGGTTGGAGGCAGGTAGATTGGTGGAGAGGTTCACGTCCTCAAGACTGGAGTGAATGTTCTCGAGAATACAGAACTGAACAGAAAAGCAGCAGCAAATGCAGCTCTGCAGCTTTCAGAGTAACCGATACACAAAATGAAGGTATCACACCTCAACTTCATTTCAAAACTTGAACAAATAGCGTCTGCCAAATCAACTTGCGTATGTTTTATGGATTGATAAAATGGCTTAGGAAAACATTCCTATTATCCTGAGGCTATTATAATGTGGCTTCCAGTTCCAGTTCATTGAAGTTGTTGCTCAGTAAATTTGTGGATTTTTATTGATTTATGATAAATGCACGCCTCTTATGAAAACCGTGTATTTCGTTTTCAAACTAAGGACCTATATTAGATAAAACTTCGCCTCCTGTGGTGTTAGACGATGATGATGCACTTCGGTGAGCTGCTTCTTCCATTCGCAATAGCGGTGACTAACATAGAGATTGGGCGCAAGTGCACTCACTGACGGTGACAGTGAATGACCTCGTCACCTTCATGAACTACAATAACCTGCAGTTCCAGATGTTGTGGTCGACGCTGCAGTTGATCACGCGTCATACACCTTTGAAGCGTTCTGGAGGCAAACGATTGCAAGGATCATATGCGACTGTCTTTCGGCATACACGTTTCCTCACTGCTAGGTACTACTTTCTTTTCTTTAGTCTACACCATCTTGTAATCCGACCGAGTGACTGAGACCAGTTTGTGGGGAAGCAGAAGTGTCGTACACGATGAACTACTTCCGTACACCCAATCATCCATTAGTGTCGAACCCACCTGATTCATTTAAATCGCATATGGTAGTCTTCTGTTTCAGTATAAATGTTAGATGATGGTAAACGATTCAAATGTTTAAATAAATCACATTAGAGGTAGGAATACAATTGCTAACTTTCGAAAAACTCGAAAAACCAGAATTGCAGAAGATTAACAGGCATATGCAACTAAAAACAATGAAAACATTCCTACGATATATATAAATAATAATAAACAATAATTTTGAGTGGATTGATTAGAATAATTTAAGAACCCTAGAGTTAAGATAAAATGTTTTGTTTTGATAATATAAAAACAATACATCACCCGTTCTGTAGCTCTACGTCAACTACTTGTTTCGATCGATGTAAAATGTTCTTACTTCAATTCTTGGTTTTAATATTGTTTTGATTTGTCCAGCACTCCAAAAATATAAATTTGGAGAATAAATTTGGATCTGGAGTTGCTTTATTGATAGGAAGATAAGAAAACATGTCGTCCACTTGTAAGAATATATTTAAACATAGAAAAACCAGAAATCGAGATTTACTTCAGAGGTTAAAGTCAGTATTTAAACTTTAATTAAGATGTTTTATCATTGAAGATAAACTTGTGTAAGTTTTGAGAAACATATTATTCGCTAATCTATAGAGACCATCGTTTTGTCACAGACTTTGAAGCTATATTTTTATATGGAAAATATATGCTATAAACATGGCGATCCTCCTATGCTTCGGGACATTCGTCCCGAATAAAATCCACCTCTTAAAAAATCTCAACCCGCCCGTACCTTACACCTTTATAAGCTCCCACCGAGGCACGACACGGCGGCGGCTGTGAACCGAATGCCACGCGCATATCCCCGTGACGGATAATCCGCAAAACGGTACTGGGCCGAAGAGCCAAAGCCGGCAGCCGTCTGCTCGCGGCGAGTCGCACCGAGATTTGAAGTACCTATCGCCCTCGGCGTCGGTAATCTGCCGATTCTTTCGCTGCCGTCGAAGTGCGTTGGGTCACAGCATCTATCTCCGGGTCGTTCCACCCGACCGCCACCGGCTTCGGCGGAGTCGACGATCCGCCATACGTCCGCCGTGCGCGGAGATCGTTTGATATTGCGCCGAGTGTATCTGTTTGATGCTACCGAATACAGGTCGGGCGCTACCAAGGGGACTCAGGGGGAAAGTCACCGGCGGTTGGAGCGGATTGCGATGGGCGAATACTGAAGATTCCAGCTGATTTCGCCCGCTTGGAAGAATTGCGAGGCGGGTGAAGATCTATCGATTCTAATTGAACAAAGTCCGTTCATGGATCAATAGAACTTGCTCATCTTCCGGGTTGGAAACGATTCGATCTTGCAAAAACAAAGAAAGTAGTGATATCTCGTAATAGTACATTTCCGTACAGTACATTACCTTTGTAAATATGCCCTATGAGCTCTTTTGTAGTCATTATTTATATGTTTTGTAAATGTATTATTACAATGAAATTGAAAATCCATTTCTTCGTGTAAATTATTGGAAAGATTTGTTTTGCTATATTCCAATATATCGAAGGATCATGTCTTTAGGGTGATCAAATCTACGAACGATCTAAAATCGATCGAAGCCTCAAGTAACACCTCACTTGAAGCGATTTAAGACAAATAATAGGAAAAAAAACCCCAAACACATCAAGCGTTAAGCCCTGCGGGATGATGCCTTCGCCGGTTGACGGTGCCGGCTCCGGTGGAAGACAAGGCTGCACACACGAAAGAACAGATAAGCTATTTAAAATCACATTAATTTTTTTGACGAGCAGTTTTTATTTTTTTAACAGTTTTTCTCCAAATTTTGAAATAAGTCATTGAAAAGAATTGAAATGAATGTTTGTTCTTTTTTTCAAATCTATTTTATTAGATTTTAACAGTGAATCTAGATTACACGAGAGATCTTCTATCTATTTTTTTAAACTAATGGAAGAACAAGAATTCACAAATAACCGTTAAAAAGACGAGAAAAATCTAGCTTTTTTGCTCAAGCTTGCGTTCTCTAGCACATAGCAAATTTTGCTATGCCCCAATTCGCTATGTTATTTTTTCGCAAAACAAACTCTCGTATAATTTAGGTTCACCGTAGAAATGCAACATTCTCATTAAAAATGCAACTGAATTCATGCTTTAAAAATTGGAAAAAAAATGATTTTTGTACTCCAATGCAGTTACTGTAAATTATAAAACGAACGAAATAACGCGAGTAGTTTAAAATAAACTAATTATATTTTAAAATTTCGCTTTGATCGCTTTGAAAAGTTATAAAAAAAACTAAAAATGATAATTAAAACATAAAAGTTCAAAACAAACATTACAAAGTTTTCTTTGAGCTTTTTCTCCCCAAACTGCAACGGAAGGGTTTAAACGAACGTCGTGCGTTACTTCGATTGGTGACAAATTTTCCCACGCTCTCGCATAGGCGGTGATCGCTCGGATCGGAAAACTCGTCCCGATCCTCGCCGCCTCCGAAAAGGGGCTCGCGGTTGATAACGGCAACCGCAGGCAACCGCAACGCATTTCCGTATTTAGCAGCGTGCATCGAATTATTGTGTGTGTGTATGTGTGTGTCGGAAGCACTTATGGACCAAGTTTGGTCAAGTTTGTCTAATTGCTAAGTAACAATTCCATCGAACTGAGCAAATGGATCAGTTTCGATGTCACCTTTTAACTCTTCAGTGCAAAAAGAAGTATGGGAACACGCCTGTGAGCTATGTTGAATTGAAAAAAAAAATGAAACGCGTTAGTGAGTAGAAACAAAAATAATAAAAACTTGAAAGAAACCAACTTAAAAACGCGCCTTTTAAAACGTCTTTAGTAAGCATTGTAAATTTTACAAAATTGTAAGTAATTAATTAATAAAACAAATAAAAC
>KZ071199.1:0-11851 GCA_002091845.1 Anopheles cracens | reverse complement strand
CCACGGAAGATGGAGCTGTTTGCGTTCCTGCGATCCACTGAAGATCATCTCCCACTGAAGATCACAGCCATTGCTATTGCTCGTGTCGCATCTCGCATGCCGCGAAGAAAGCCACTCACCTCTGTCTCTCTTTCTCTCTCCACGGGGTGATTCTGTTTGGGCACCCAATTCACACCCACCGATCTACCGATCGTACCCCAGAATGGCGGAGATGCTGAAAGGTAGCTGGTGCTGCGGGTGCTGCTTTCCGGCCGCGTGGCTTGTGCTGTCCTCCTCGGTGTTGGTGGTGGTGGTGGTGCTGGGTGTTGTCCGTGGCGATGGCATCGGTTGGAACTCGCGACGCGCAAATTGCTGTAGCTGCTGGGCCGCTTGGACGAGGGCGCTCGGTTCAAGGCCGGTTCCGGATCCGGTCGACTGAGAGCGGGCGAAGGACGGGAACATCAGATCCATCCATGTGGCACCAGGAAAGTAGTTCTCTTCCGCTTCCAGCCCATTCACGGACAGTCGCATCGAGGGAAACATTCGTCTGGAAGCGAGGAAGGAGAGAGAAAGAAAAAAAAGTTGTGGATTAGAACCGGTTAGAACTTTCGCTACCTAGAAAGGCACTGTTCGACGTATCGTCTCCGTGCGGGTTTCTTTATGTCTATTTCATTTGATGTCTAGCCCAGCGAACCCGCACAATAAACGAAACAAAAGCGTTTGATCGGTCGATCGACGCTTTTTTACGACCACCCGAATAACCAATTTAGCTCAATCGTTACAACAAAATATCGATGCGGTGCTGGACGAAGGAGTGAGAAGCAGACAAAGCTGATCGTCACTAAACCATCCGCCCCATCCGACTGAGGAGGGTGTTTCGGCGCTCTCGAGAGTGTGTTTTGCTTAATTAAATTTTATTGCGCCAGCAAGCCAACCTGCCTGTGTGCCTGCCTGTCTGGATCATCAAACCCTGCGTTGGGATCCCCAGCGATCCCCGACTTCGGTTTTTGGTGAGCTTCGTTTACGAGCTTTTATGATTTGTGAGTGATCGTAAAAACAAAATTTAACTATATTTCGATTCGACTCGATATTTTCGTTTTCCGTTGCGCGTTGCTCTCCAATCCGAGCGCGGTTTGCCGTGGCTCGCACCGGATCGCTGTTGATCAATCCGATCGAATATAAATCAGTCCACACGCCCGGACGCCCGGAGGATCGACGGATCAAAAAAGCACGGCCGATGTATCAGTTGTGTAGCGTGTGAAACGGACCATAATCGACGGAAGAAGGCGCCAGGGTGGGGCTGGGCGATCGGCTGGGCGACCCCATGCTGGGACATCCGACAATAAACACTTCGTTTCGTCCCGACCAGCCTCTCGGGAGAGGCGATGAAGCAGGAGACAGTGGACAAGAGAGATTGGGAACATGAGCGCGACATGACACGGCGGTACCGACCAAACGCACGGCGACGCTGGTCTCCCGACTGTGTGCTAATGGGTCATCTTTACGGGTTTCGCCTTGCATGTTCCAGAGGGCTGAACGAGGCACAAGCAAGTCTGTTTTCCTCTCCAACATTATCTCTTAAGATTGAAGCAGAATAGATGCTTTATAAAATATCTAGACCGATATACATATCCTAGCTTTCAAACTACTCGATCACAAGTGATCGATGTAGTGTGAAGTGTGAAATTCGTTTGATCAGCTTTCTTATCTGCTCAGTTAGTTTATTTTTAGTACATGAGCTATACAATATAATAAGGCCGAACACTGAAATAAGCTCCCTCCATCAAGATCATCCCTCCGATCATGCCGTGCGTGCCGGCAGAACATCCCCGCAGGCCGAAACAAACAGGATTTGGCGCCAGGAAGGGCAAACAAGCTACAGTTCTATATCTCTTCGCTCCGGAGGCTCCAGAACTCCAGACAGTGCAATTCACAGGCATCATTCGCATTTGACTGACCAAAAAAAGACCAAAAGAAGACCCAAATAGAAGACGCAAGCAGCACAAAGCACACGAGAAAGATCGTCCAGCAGCTCCAGACGGAGACCTAGAGAACGCAGAACGCCGCACGTCAAACATCATCCACAAACCAGAACTTAAACAACGGCGAGAATCGCTTCCCTCCAACCAGGATTCCCTGGAGTGTGCGTTTTTATGAGCGTGCTAAAACAAAAAGAAGCGCACCAATAAAACACATTAAAAATCAAACGTTTGGCTCGCCGTGGCCAAACGTGTGAAGCTAACAAGGAACCGGAGCGACTGCAGGGGACTGCCTTCACACCCGGGCCCAAACGGGGAAGCAAGAATTATGATTATGGTGTCTCTGTAATATCCCGTCAGGGTTTCCTCGGCGTGTCTCGGTCCACTTCGGTCCTGCGGCAGCCGGACGAGAGCGAGAGGGAGACGGAGCGAGAGAGAAAGCATCGATTGCATCGAATTGCACCGAAAGGAAGTGACAGCTTTTGTTGTATTCTACTGCTGCTGCTGCCGCTTTTACTGCAACGTCAAGTGGTGCGCCCCGGTGCGCTAGGGTCAAGGTTTTCCGCCTGGCGGGGTTGTAAAGTTTGGCGCCACCGAAAAACCTTTGGTGTGTTGTTTTTTTTTTCATCGTAAGTTTTTTGTTCATTTCTGGACACTTACCGGCCACTCTTGGTGATGATCATCTCGGTGCCGATCTTGTGGAACTGGCTCCAGAGATCGCGGTTCTGCAGCTTGATGTCCACGTCCGGCAGGGTGTTGTAGCGTGGCGGTATCATCAGTGGCCGGGGCGCGGGCACCGGTAGCATCGCCGGGTACGGATCTGAAAGGAACGCGCGGACAATTAGTACGGGACTGGCACGGTAAACTCATTTCACAGTTTGATTTGTTTGTTTTCTTGTGTTTTGAGCAGTACTGGTGCGTTGCGTTTGGAAAGAAGAGATCCGGGAGGAAGCGATCACTCCAAAAACGCTTCACTGGGCACATGCTCCTCGCCCGTTTTGCGTTTGGTGGGCCCAAATAGAGAGAGAGAGAGAGCGAGAGAGGGTCTATATGGTCTATAGGCTGCTGGGTGCTAATGATTACGATATTTACTTCATTATTTTCCCGATTCGGTACGCTTGTTATAGTTTCCGTGGTAGCGGAGGCGCGAGAGATGAACGGGAATGAAAAGCGGCAGAGAAAATAGACACGAATGTGTTGATTAACTCAAGCTCAAACGCACCACCTATGGGGAGAGTCGTGTATCTTCCACGGGAATGGATATGAATTTAAATGGCAAATTTGTGCCGGGTGTGCGATAGCAAACAACATTCCCGAGCATCTGTTGATAGCATAATTGAAACATAAACATACAAACACCGCACTCCCACACACACCCACATCGTCATACAAATCATCGCTAATTGATGTTCACACTCACGGCGATTGCGATCGTGGTGAGTTAATTCAACCCGCGGATGATTCGCGAACCATTTCCACGCGTTTTTTGTGTTTCGCATACACTATCGATCAAACACCGACGGTGAAAAACTGCCTACCAACTCGAACTCTCTCGCTCATTCTCTCTCCAAACAAACCCCGAATGTTATGTGTGTGATGGAATGCTAGTGGTCCGATACCACATTTCTAAGGGTTCCTTCCTTTGCCCTGTATGTCCCTTGGGCGAGGAAATAAAATCGTAAAACACCGTCGGGAAGACGACGACCGACATCCAAGTGATTGATGGCTTAAGTACGGCGCTGCACACTGCCGCTCGGTGGGGCAAAATTTCTCGCAAGCAAGTGTCAATCAACCCGACCGACGCGATGTATCAATTCGACGGCGATTCTTACCTGGCAAACGCTGCATCTGCATCCGGTAGAACTCCGTCTGCAGCGCTAGGTGATGGTGCATCCGTAAATCCATTAGATCGGCGGTCATTGTGCTGAGGATGCTCGGTGGTCGTTGCACTTTATAGGGTTAAGACACGGGCCTGCACTCGAAATGCAGCTTGCACGGTATACTTGTAAAACTTCACACATGCACTTTTGTGCTGTTGTTTTTTTTTCCTTCTTGAGGTTCTAACCACACTTTCCCAACCCGTTCCTGTTCGTACTCACTCGTAAGTCTTCCGTTCACTTCGATGCACTTTTTATTGATTATCGCGCTTGTTCGCTTGTTGTATCGCAAATGGTTCGCCCGGTTCAAACACACATCACTTTCGAATCTGTTACGCGATTTCACTTATCCTTATTCGGGTTCACAAACACGATTTCACCGATGTTCTCACGACCACTTCTTGTGTAAATAAGAATAAAAAAACGTTCTAAGTTAACGGAGCAGAGCAACACGCACCCGCTCGCTGCCAAGTTCGCTCGGATAATAAACTCGATAATCTCGCATGGGTGAACTTGATTCTTGCCACCGTCGTCAGCATGTTTATGCTGCTATGCTTCACGCACACACGTTCAGCCAAACGAGTTTTTCGCTGCGCGCGAGAAGGGACGGCAATCGCGCTCCTCTTTCAGCACGTATGCGCTGTGCGGGTGGAAAACAAAGTAGGCGTGTTTTCTGTGGAGGTAAAGATGGTGTGCGTAAAATACCTACACACTCGCACCGGGCGATCCTGCTTTTCTGTTCCTTTTGCTTTTATAAAATGACGAACTTTACTCATGGAAGAGCTTGAGGTATAACGAAAGAAAGTGTTTACTTTTAATAATTCAAAATATATTTTGAGTAGGTTTTAGCAATTGTTTTTATGTTATAATTCTTAAATGAAAAGCGTTAATATTTCAAAAGTGATAAAAATAGAGTTTCTTTCAGGTAAGCAATAATGAGTTGCGAAAATTCAGGCTAAAATTCTCACAAACAAATCAGCTTGGAGTGAACACTTCGACTTTGAAAATTATTATTTGCCAAAATAATGATCCGCCTCTTTCAAGGTGTAACAAAAGACATCTTTTAAAGAAAATAAAGTGAATACTGTTTCCTTTTTTGTAGTTTTACTTCCTATAGTTAATAACAAATACAAGCAAACAGTTAAAATCTATAAAAACATTTGAAAAAGTAGTAGAAGCCATGATTGAATCCAACAAAGTTGTTCTACTAACTGCAGAAACATTCGTCTATTATCGACCTTTGACAGAGTTAAGC
Organism: Anopheles cracens; assembly: GCA_002091845.1. Lineage (NCBI taxonomy): Eukaryota > Metazoa > Arthropoda > Insecta > Diptera > Culicidae > Anopheles > Anopheles cracens. The sequence goes on along the minus strand of KZ071199.1, from coordinate 6,761 downwards.
TAAAAGTTTGCTTCCTCTTGAAATACGAAACAATAAAAAGTAGGTTAACATATAATAATTTTGAAAAAATATAAAATTTGATACATCAAACTCCACAAGACTTTCAGTTGTTTTTTTCTGCTCATTTTGCACGTTTAATCAAAAGTTACGTCAAATACACGGCTCTAAAACATTCCTCAAGTAATTTGAGATTCAACTCTTAAAACAATGTTCAGATACGAAAGCTGCAAAGTTTTTCAACATTTGTCTAAAAAAATTGCTTTCTTATGAGCCTGAGAAACCACCAACCATCATACGCTACCTTCGCACCTACTTTTGTACCGCGTGCATATTCTAAATTGCTTTCTTATGAGCCTGAGAAACCACCAACCATCATACGCTACCTTCGCACCTACTTTTGTACCGCGTGCATATTCTAAAGCCCTGCAGAAAGCGGCTGTCCTTACGTGAAAAACAACCTGTTCGCAGTAAAGTGAAGTATGCCACTACCCGTAAAACTCGTCCACTCGAGTGCCACAAACACGACAAAAACTGCTGGGAGGAGTCGCAAACAATGCCGTCCATTTGCTGCATTGATGGACAGTTTTGGAAATCCCAGCCTCCAGTTACCAACTGAATGGGGGCTTCCCCAGCAAGGACTCGATTCATCGCTGCTCGTACCCGCAGAGTTCGGGGCGAGTCTTTTACCTTGCTGCTACACTTTGCACACCGGGTCCGGCCACGGGGTAGCACACCGATCCGCGTCTGCAAAAGACTGCAAATCCTACAACACCCTCTCGAGACCCGGGGGCGCAAAAATCTCAAGTACCGCAGCAATAAAACAATTACACCTCTCGGTGGCCCACGTGGTTGGTCCAACTACGGTTGTAAATCCCGCACGGGCACGGACAGCGATCGCAAAAGGGGTCTTGGACACTTCAAAGTGTCACCAACCAAAGCTGCTGCACCATAGCCGAGGGGCTCTAGGTAGCCCTTCTGGCCGTGCCATCGCAAGGGGCTGGATTTGTTTTAATCCCAATTGTCACCTGGTGCTGGATTCGGTGTTGGTGATTTAGACAGGATCGTTTACTGCCTCACGACGGTCTCGAGAGAGGGTACAATCAGACGTTCGAGTGGCTTTACTCTGTAAGTCATTAGCGTTGGTATGTGCCGATGTGCCCGTAGGATGAGAAATGTTAATATTACGTAGTCACACTGGCTCGATCCTCACGTAAAGTGCGTCGTGTTGGCCAGGGACATTAGCGATACGATGCGATCAGTATTGATGAGGATAGACGGACATTTATTTTTTTACGAAAACACACTGAATTTTACACAAGATCTCCTTAGGGTGAACCTCCATATGTGTTGTATAATTAATTATTTAAACACAAAAAACTACAATATTATCGCTGTTCACCTTCGGTACTAATTTGTTGCCGAAGCGCATCCAGTCATTCTTGCAGTATGCTCGTCTAACACGTCCTTTAGGTCAGCAAAAATGGAATCAGTACAGCACCGCTTTACAAAAACCACTCTTAGACAACTTCCATGGAAAAATGGTTAACCCGATTACAAATTCCGCTGTTTACTGTTAGGGCTTCGGACCAAAGACGCACTCTAATACAATGTATTTTTGTAGCTAAGCTTCTGAAAAATAAAAGCGATGCACCGGAATTGTTTAGTAGAATCAATGCTAAACACGCCACACTGTTTACTCGGTCCGATGTAATTCATTCGTCACTCGCGAGCTAGACCCCGATACGCAATGGCTACCCCAATAACAGCTATGAGCCAAAGTTTAAATCAGTTTTAGTTGACTTTCACATCACTACAACATGTTAACATCCTAGACCTGTCGCACGCGTTATGTTGTATATTAATTTTTAAATTGGTAGTTTGTAATAACTTATGTATTGTCGTTTAGACCAACTCTAGTCCAATAACTACGCATCAAATACTCGAAATTCTTCAGACTATAACAACATTATCAAGTGCTGAACGAGCCAGGAAGCAATACCAAGCTGTTACACACAAAAAATGCCGAAAATATTTTGGGACTCACTAGCACCGGCAGTGCGCTTCTTCCAGCCGCGGGTGGATGTGCTCTGCATGAGTGCAGCGCCACGCTCGACTGTTACTTAGTTTATGACTTTTTAGGCGCCACTTTATGCTTCACAATAAATTGATCGTGCGAGCCCGAAAGCCCGAACCGACGCCCGAGCCAGTGGAAAGGGACGTCGCGGCGGCCCAAAAGGCACGTCTGGTTTGCACCAGTCCGGTGCAAACTCCGTACCGAAAGACACCAGAAAAGAAAAACCCACCGCGACAAGTGGGCCGGCCGTCCATGTCGGGCCGCTTATCGTCATGTTCGGGCTCGGGAAGTTCGGTTTGCGGGAACATTATTGCTCCCTAGTGGTCCCTTGCGTCTGCCGCACCGTGGTACTTGTGGTACGGGCATTCATGGTCCATGATCTGATTGTGGGATCGGTATTTTTTTTTTGTCATGAGGATGTTCTTGCATTCCCGTTCGCTTCCTCCCGACACGATGGCACGATGTGCCAACGAGAATGACGTAACCGGAAAAAAAGAAACATGTGATAATTGCTGCTGACATTGAAGCGATATCACCTCCCCTGCTTAAAGTAGAAGAGGTTACTAGTTAAAATCATGTTGAGTTATAAATGATTTATGGTCTTGGAGAATTGGACTTGGAATGATATTTTAACTACTTTTGATGAAGAAAAAAAATGTGGGTAAAAAGTTTAAAGGTTTTTGAAAAAATAATGTAAAACCATACGAGGATTACGAAATTATCAACATCTTAACGTTATTCAACATTTTAAAAATAACAACCATTCAGAGTTGTTTCACAAACAGCGTGATCTTTGAAATTTCATTTACCATCTTGACCAAAATTCATTCCCTCCAGAGACGGGCAAAGATATACGGAACATTGACCATAGCATCAGAATTAAGTTTTGATAAAGTAATATCTTATATTAAGATAAGATAATGTTTCATGATGCATTTAATCTTCCTGCAGTAAACCTGCAAAACGAGAGTATTCCTTCATTCGACGTGGTAACAATTATCCATGTTAGAATAGCGCCCTACCTGAAGGCAACCGATAAAGTACAGTTTGGTTTTTATGCTCAAAACTAACAGCCCTAAAACCAGACCACCGAAGATGCTACGGTACACGTGCCTTCCAGCGCCCCCGGTTGTAGCGAGCGTAATGAATTCGTCTTCCCGACGACTCCACCGGAACAGGCTTCAGCACAAGCCTCAGTGCCGACCAAATTTCCACAAAAAGCCCCTCTTGGAGCGCATGCAAACCAACTGCCCTATCTCATCCGATCTAATCTAACCGCCAATGTACCGGAGACGTGTGCGAAGGACTCACTAGCACCGGCAGTGCGCTTCTTCCAGCCGCGGGTGGATGTGCTCTGCATGAGTGCAGCGCCACGCTCGACTGTCAATGTATTTTTGTAGCTAAGCTTCTGAAGAATAAAAGCGATGCACCGGAATTGTTTAGTAGAATCAATGCTAAACACGCCACACTGTTTACTCGGTCCGATGTAATTCATTCGTCACTCGCGAGCTAGACCCCGATACGCAATGGCTACCCCAATAACAGCTATGAGCCAAAGTTTAAATCAGTTTTAGTTGACTTTCACATCACTACAACATGTTAACATCCTAGACCTGTCATACGCGTTATGTTGTATATTAATTTTTAAATTGGTAGTTTGTAATAACTTATGTATTGTCGTTTAGACCAACTCTAGTCCAATAACTACGCATCAAATACTCGAAATTCTTCAGACTATAACAACATTATCAAGTGCTGAACGAGCCAGGAAGCAATACCAAGCTGTTACACACAAAAAATGCCGAAAATATTTTGTTCATAGTAACACTTTTGACATGAATACTAAATGTATAAATTACTATGTTTACAACAAAAAGATAATCAAATTAAATTAGAAGAGGTTACCAGTTTAACTCATGTTGAGTTATTAATGATTTATAGTCTTAGAATTGGACTTAGAATGATATTTTAACTACTTTTGATGAAGTATAAAAATGTGGGAAAAAAGTTTGAAGGTTTTTGAAAAAATAATGTAAAACCATAGGAGGATTTCGAAGTTATCAATATCTTAACGTTATTCAACATTTCAAAAATAACGACCATTCAGAGTTGTTTCAGCGTGATCTTTGAAATTCCATCTGCTATCTTGATGAAAATTGATTCCCCCCGAAGACGGGCAAAGTTATACAGAACATTGACCATAGCATCAGAATTAAGTTTTGATAAAGTAATATCTTATATTAAGATAAGATAATGTTTCATGATGCATTTAATCTTCCTGCAGTAAACCTGCAAAACGAGAGTATTCCTTCATTCGATGTGGTAACAATTATCCCTGTTAGAATAGCGCCCTACCTGAAGGCAACCGATAAAGTACAGTTTGGTTTTTATGCTCAAAACTAACAGCCCTAAAACCAGACCACCGAAGATGCTACGGTACACGTGCCTCCCAGCGCCCCCGGTTGTAGCGAGCGTAATGAATTCGTCTTCCCGACGACTCCACCGGAACAGGCTTCAGCACAAGCCTCAGTGCCGACCAAATTTCCACAAAAAGCCCCTCTTGGAGCGCATGCAAACCAACTGCCCTATCTCATCCGATCTAATCTAACCGCCAATGTACCGGAGACGTGTGCGAAGGACTCACTAGCACCGGCAGTGCGCTTCTTCCAGCCGCGGGTGGATGTGCTCTGCATGAGTGCAGCGCCACGCTCGACTGTTACTTAGTTTATGACTTTTTAGGCGCCACTTTATGCTTCACAATAAATTGATCGTGCGAGCCCGAAAGCCCGAACCGACGCCCGAGCCAGTGGAAAGGGACGTCGCGGCGGCCCAAAAGGCACGTCTGGTTTGCACCAGTCCGGTGCAAACTCCGTACCGAAAGACACCAGAAAAGAAAAACCCACCGCGACAAGTGGGCCGGCCGTCCATGTCGGGCCGCTTATCGTCATGTTCGGGCTCGGGAAGTTCGGTTTGCGGGAACATTATTGCTCCCTAGTGGTCCCTTGCGTCTGCCGCACCGTGGTACTTGTGGTACGGGCATTCATGGTCCATGATCTGATTGTGGGATCGGTATTATTTTTTTTGTCATGAGGATGTTCTTGCATTCCCGTTCGCTTCCTCCCGACACGATGGCACGATGTGCCAACGAGAATGACGTAACCGGAAAAAAAGAAACATGTGATAATTGCTGCTGACATTGAAGCGATATCACCTCCCCTGCTCACGGGTGACAAATGCGAACACGGCTGAATTTGGGTGACACAATTCGGGCTCTTTTTACGGCGGCTACTGGAATTTTTAATGCCTTGTTAGACTGCGTTACTTTCGGTTTCAAGTACCGGAAAAAGAGCCAGACGCTAATGCTAAGAAAAATAGAAAGAAAAAAGAATTGTAAGTACCGAAATACAACACGCTCAGGTACGCTTAGACCAGTCCCGGACGACGACAAATAAAATGTGCCAAATGAATACAATTGAAGGGCAATAATACATCCCAACGATGGTTTATTCCACACCATTAGTAACACTCCCTGCAGCGGAACGGCAATTTGGCACATAAACAGTAGATAATGGCAGCAGAAAGCTCACCTCCAATTACCGAAACGCAAATGAACGACGTCATTCTGGAAAACCGTTTCGCCCTCTCCCAATGGCCCTCCTGGATTCAACCCCCTCCCTATTGTGCCATTCTAAAGCTAAGACGGCACCGATAAACGTTAGCATCCGGTTCAATCAAAACAGTGAGCGTGAGGGGGCATCGAAGTGAAATAAAAACACATCATGAAACCTTCAACCTCCGATGAACTCCGTTGGGTGAGCGTTAGAACCACCAACAAAATAAAAATAAAAAACAAACGCCAAATAGGTTGTACGGGACTCGGGCGTTCTAATTTCTCGACGGCAATGGCACGCGCGCGCGCGCGCTGTAGTCGCCGGGCTGAGCGATCTGCGCCTGAGCGATCTCGACTTCCCGTGATCGATTAAGCGAAATCCCACCATTTTCGAGGCCCATCGCCGCACCGGGGTTGATACACATTAGCGGATTTTTTCGTTTGTTTGTTTCCCCTCCCCAAGCGCGACCACTCAGTCCGCGAGTCCGCGGAGGTGGGCCTAACGAGTGCTTTTAAGAACGCGTCTAACGGACGCGATCGGAACGGGTCTAATGGAAAGTGGGGTGGGTGCCGCGTAGAAAATGGGCTTTTTCTCCGCACCGTGAAAGGGTAAGAACGGACGCGCGTGCATCGTTGAATCGTCGTCATCCGGGACCGGGCCACCCAGGCGAGCGAAGTATATTGATTTAAAATAGCTCGCCCGAGGGGGGTAACGCGCGAGCGTTCCTGCTAACTATAGGTGCCGGGAAAGTGTTTAACGTTACCGTTGGGAATTTTCACCAAATCATCGCTTTCGGGAGGTGTGTGATGGGTTCGTTTGAGCGGAAAAGCTTCAACGAGGCTGCTTAAAGATACTCTCGATCTTGATGCCTAGTGCAAAGCACTTTTGGTATGTACCGTTTCCTACGGAAGCTAGTACGTATTCGTTCTTTTGAGCCACACTTTTTACAAGATACAAAAACATTCTTAAAAGAAACGATGTGCGGAATTTTATCATATATTTCCGTCTTTTTACATTACAATTCACATTTAAAAAATATGTAACAAGTTCAAAGTATGTCGAAATGTCAAGCAGAT
>LULB01054512.1:0-14474 GCA_002091845.1 Anopheles cracens | reverse complement strand
ACGCTAATCAGAATCTGAATGCAACAGCCGTCGAAAGTTGTGCTCGAGAATCGGCTGTGCCTCGAATGCGCAACGAGTTTGCCCCGCTATAAAGTGATAGGCAGTGATGCAAATTACATATTCCGTAAAGTTTGCTAGTGAAGCCGTTCGATGGTTCCGTAAATTAAGTGTATATTTAATTTAAATTATCTTCTTCAATGCTACCATCGGTGTGCTCCTAATTAGGAACATGTTCAAATTGCATACTATCAGGAGCGCATTTGTCAATTAGCCATAATGTAGACAGATGTGCAAGTAATAAGACATCCTGAATTGGAGTTATATCTGAGTAGAAACACCATGACGTGCTTTAAAAGTTCCCTTTGGTAACGTCCTTAAAGCCGTGCCATCTACTCCAATTAAACTTTACCATTGTTTCCCGAAAGCACTTCTGACGCCCATCACAAGTCTAATGAAAACATTTATTCAATTTTGAGCACATCAACTGGTTGAGTGGCGTAGAAGAAGGCAACTCGAGCAGTCTAGGTTAGGTTAGGGTTCCAGTTGACTGACTCCTCGGCTCAAGAGGCAGATGAGAAAGCTGTCTGCTCGTGAGAGCGCAATAATCTGAGAACGCTCCACTGCAGGTACGGCTGTTAGTGTTGTTTACCGCTTTACCTGCAGTGGAGCTAACGAAGAACCTACGCGGCATGCCAAGCAATATCGAGCAGTGCAGACCCTACCCGTAATCTCCAAAAACGGCGCAAACTTACGTCAGTTTATAGGATTTGGAGGGACCCAAAATTTCGGTAACCACAATACTTTTGTTCAATTAGAAAAATACTGCTCTACGATGAATATAATTACTGATAACTCCCAAGATGAAACAGCGACAATGACTACAAAGTACTGCTGCTACCTAACAGTTCCCCATCATTCATTAACTGAGCATAAAACAATACTAATGGCCCAACGTTTCAATCGTTAAACTACAATAACAAAACAGCTCGAAGGGACGGAAAACGAGCGTGAAAGCTGTTGATTGAAATTCAACAACCACTCGACTCCGCTACCGGTAGCGAATTCCAAAGCTTACGTGAGGTGCCTCAATTAAAACCAACCGAAAATCGATCATTAATCCGATGAGTTCGAAGCGAACAAAAATCGGTACCAACTGTTAGGGTGGAGCACACGAAAAAAGTCTTGTAAACGGCCTGGGATCGAAAGTAGAAGAGAAAGCAACGATAGAAATTGAAGTTTTACGAGCATCTCCGCTCCGAAAGTCGGGACGTGACCGAACCGGGCAACGTTCCAGACCCGTCAAGAAACCCGATTGCGTTACTCACCTCTCGTCGGTTCGACTAAGCTCGGCTGAGCAAACAAAAAGCGCAAAACATAAACAACATCCTACAATGTCCTGATTAGTAGTCAACGATCCACCCTCCTCCAGTGGTACATCCTTCCGTGTGACCATGTTTGGCCGAAAACCCTGCGCAAGGTTCTCTATTTTCGTGGCAATCAGTCACCGGGCACGAAATGGTCTACCCATTTCGCCGGAAGAAGTTTGTTTTTGGCGTTCCTTTTTCGGGCCGGTCCCGTAAGCGCACCGGGAGTGGAGTGTATTATTTCACAACCAACCTATGCCGTAAAGGACGAACACGAACACGAACACGGCGCTCCCGGTTAGTTGTTCGTCAAACAAACAAACGATTCAGGGCACCTGTGCTGTCCTCGGGCAACTGTTATCTCGCTGCCACTTCTTGGGCACGGAATGATAGTTCTCCCTCCGTGCTGTGTCTCACCCTCATGCCGACCCACTTGCCACGGCAAACTTTCTATTGACACGAACACGGGTTTTCTTCTGGCCAGTGCGGGAGTGAAGTTGAGGCCTGATTGTATTCGTGGCACATCGTCGCAACTGTTGCGCGTCCGAAGAAACCGCCCGGTGCCGTCTGGCTGGTTTCGCTGGATTTCCGTTTTGCGCTCGCCCGGGAATGTCACGCGTGTAGACGCGAGTCGAGACGCTAATCAGAATCTGAATGCAACAGCCGTCGAAAGTTGTGCTCGAGAATCGGCTGTGCCTCGAATGCGCAACGAGTTTGCCCCGCTATAAAGTGATAGGCAGTGATGCAAATTACATATTCCGTAAAGTTTGCTAGTGAAGCCGTTCGATGGTTCCGTGTGAAATTAAGTGTATATTTAATTTAAATTATCTTCTTCAATGCTACCATCGGTGTGCTCCTAATTAGGAACATGTTCAAATTGCATACTATCAGGAGCGCATTTGTCAATTAGCCATAATGTAGACAGATGTGCAAGTAATAAGACATCCTGAATTGGAGTTATATCTGAGTAGAAACACCATGACGTGCTTTAAAAGTTCCCTTTGGTAACGTCCTTAAAGCCGTGCCATCTACTCCAATTAAACTTTACCATTGTTTCCCGAAAGCACTTCTGACGCCCATCACAAGTCTAATGAAAACATTTATTCAATTTTGAGCACATCAACTGGTTGAGTGGCGTAGAAGAAGGCAACTCGAGCAGTCTAGGTTAGGTTAGGGTTCCAGTTGACTGACTCCTCGGCTCAAGAGGCAGATGAGAAAGCTGTCTGCTCGTGAGAGCGCAATAATCTGAGAACGCTCCACTGCAGGTACGGCTGTTAGTGTTGTTTACCGCTTTACCTGCAGTGGAGCTAACGAAGAACCTACGCGGCATGCCAAGCAATATCGAGCAGTGCAGACCCTACCCGTAATCTCCAAAAACGGCGCAAACTTACGTCAGTTTATAGGATTTGGAGGGACCCAAAATTTCGGTAACCACAACTCCCTCACGGCCCGATCGTTACCACACAAACAAACTATCAACTACCAATAAAGGTAAGAGGTTCTTCCTCGGCGGAGGCGAAACGTCGAGCGGGCGGGTGCAAACAATCACGAAACAAACCCCTCCCAGCGGAGACGAAAGCAGCAAAGGATTCGACCATATTAACAAACAACAAATTTCAGACAAAGCGCAAACAAACGCCTCGCCATGCAGTGTCCTTCGTAATCCAATAAAACTCCGAGCACAACCTTCTGCGGATGGGAGCACGAAGAAAACCTATCGCGTTCACACACACACACACACACGTTCGAGGAACGCATTCATGCACAAATGAACATCACACCCGGCACGGTAGCGTTCACCCGCTTCAAGTTCTTGGACCGGGCACGGGACACAGCGCCTGGGCCCGTGAGCTTGCAGAAACTACAAAGTTGAGCACACAATTTATCATAACACGAGGTTGGCAGCTTGGGTGGCGCGTTGTTGCCAGCGGGACCGAAACGGCTGGCCGGCCGTCGTGCCGTGCTAGTGCTCTGGTGCTTTATTTATACCTTGGAACATCTTTCTCCACGGTTCCACGGCACACTCGCTCGCACTTCGTTCGCGTTCTTGTTAACTCCCTTCTATGACTTCGTGGCATTTTTTGCCTGAAGGTATGCAATCTAATAGCAAAACTATTTTATTTAAACTTTATTGCCACCTTTGACCAATCTGATCACTCTTTTCTCTCTCTCTCTCTGAATATCCCTGTCTGAATATCCCTCTGAATATGTCTTCCACGTCTTCTGTTTGATATCTTACTCCAATAATAAAAAAATGCGTCCAATCAAATATCATCGCGAGAAAAGCGATGATCGTTGCGAATAGTTTTTAAATTTGATTCGCCTCAAACTCCAATCATCACGCTGGTTTGCCGGCTTCTGTTCTGCTCTGTTTTTTTCTCCCACCTGCATGCAGCAACTGTCCAACTTGTACCAACTTATATTCAACAAGCAATCGGAGACCTGCTCCAACTTTTCCTCCAACGCCGAAGTGCATTAGTCAACCGGACGCAAGCGTTTTTGCTTGTTGTTTCTTTTTTCGCCCCGTCAGTACTGGTTTGAAGCTAGAAACTTTAATTTGGAAAACTTTTTTCATGAAACCTGCTCCCGGTCCACGTTTTTCGGGATTAACGTCACAGCTGGGGAGCAACAGCAAGGGAAAACAGAACCGTGAGGGTGTGGAAGGACATCTCCCACTCGTCTAGAAGGTGTGTGCTCGATGAGTAAAAGAAAACTCATCCTCCGCCGTCCGTTTGCTCTGCAAAGCACTTAATAGAGTATTCACACCGGGACTTCTTTTGTTTGTTGCACCCGGCGCTCAGGCGACAGAAGTTTCACTGTCTGGTCGACGGGAATCTACTGCTGTGCTGTGTGGAGGAGCGTTTTTTTTGTTCCTTGTGTCATTCGGTGATGTCTGCTTCCGATCTTGTCGTCTCGAGCACGCGATGGTCATTTGGCCGTACGGGAAACTGAGCGTAATCTTTACATCGGTGAAGACAGCTTTCCGGTTCTGATACATAAGCATCCATTTTGTTTGAAATTTGTATTGATTTCAGAAAACTACTGTTGTTAATGTGCTGTACCTAACCTTAGGTCAGAATACTTTTGTTCAATTAGAAAAATACTGCTCTACGATGAATATAATTACTGATAACTCCCAAGATGAAACAGCGACAATGACTACAAAGTACTGCTGCTACCTAACAGTTCCCCATCATTCATTAACTGAGCATAAAACAATACTAATGGCCCAACGTTTCAATCGTTAAACTACAATAACAAAACAGCTCGAAGGGACGGAAAACGAGCGTGAAAGCTGTTGATTGAAATTCAACAACCACTCGACTCCGCTACCGGTAGCGAATTCCAAAGCTTACGTGAGGTGCCTCAATTAAAACCAACCGAAAATCGATCATTAATCCGATGAGTTCGAAGCGAACAAAAATCGGTACCAACTGTTAGGGTGGAGCACACGAAAAAAGTCTTGTAAACGGCCTGGGATCGAAAGTAGAAGAGAAAGCAACGATAGAAATTGAAGTTTTACGAGCATCTCCGCTCCGAAAGTCGGGACGTGACCGAACCGGGCAACGTTCCAGACCCGTCAAGAAACCCGATTGCGTTACTCACCTCTCGTCGGTTCGACTAAGCTCGGCTGAGCAAACAAAAAGCGCAAAACATAAACAACATCCTACAATGTCCTGATTAGTAGTCAACGATCCACCCTCCTCCAGTGGTACATCCTTCCGTGTGACCATGTTTGGCCGAAAACCCTGCGCAAGGTTCTCTATTTTCGTGGCAATCAGTCACCGGGCACGAAATGGTCTACCCATTTCGCCGGAAGAAGTTTGTTTTTGGCGTTCCTTTTTCGGGCCGGTCCCGTAAGCGCACCGGGAGTGGAGTGTATTATTTCACAACCAACCTATGCCGTAAAGGACGAACACGAACACGAACACGGCGCTCCCGGTTAGTTGTTCGTCAAACAAACAAACGATTCAGGGCACCTGTGCTGTCCTCGGGCAACTGTTATCTCGCTGCCACTTCTTGGGCACGGAATGATAGTTCTCCCTCCGTGCTGTGTCTCACCCTCATGCCGACCCACTTGCCACGGCAAACTTTCTATTGACACGAACACGGGTTTTCTTCTGGCCAGTGCGGGAGTGAAGTTGAGGCCTGATTGTATTCGTGGCACATCGTCGCAACTGTTGCGCGTCCGAAGAAACCGCCCGGTGCCGTCTGGCTGGTTTCGCTGGATTTCCGTTTTGCGCTCGCCCGGGAATGTCACGCGTGTAGACGCGAGTCGAGACGCTAATCAGAATCTGAATGCAACAGCCGTCGAAAGTTGTGCTCGAGAATCGGCTGTGCCTCGAATGCGCAACGAGTTTGCCCCGCTATAAAGTGATAGGCAGTGATGCAAATTACATATTCCGTAAAGTTTGCTAGTGAAGCCGTTCGATGGTTCCGTAAATTAAGTGTATATTTAATTTAAATTATCTTCTTCAATGCTACCATCGGTGTGCTCCTAATTAGGAACATGTTCAAATTGCATACTATCAGGAGCGCATTTGTCAATTAGCCATAATGTAGACAGATGTGCAAGTAATAAGACATCCTGAATTGGAGTTATATCTGAGTAGAAACACCATGACGTGCTTTAAAAGTTCCCTTTGGTAACGTCCTTAAAGCCGTGCCATCTACTCCAATTAAACTTTACCATTGTTTCCCGAAAGCACTTCTGACGCCCATCACAAGTCTAATGAAAACATTTATTCAATTTTGAGCACATCAACTGGTTGAGTGGCGTAGAAGAAGGCAACTCGAGCAGTCTAGGTTAGGTTAGGGTTCCAGTTGACTGACTCCTCGGCTCAAGAGGCAGATGAGAAAGCTGTCTGCTCGTGAGAGCGCAATAATCTGAGAACGCTCCACTGCAGGTACGGCTGTTAGTGTTGTTTACCGCTTTACCTGCAGTGGAGCTAACGAAGAACCTACGCGGCATGCCAAGCAATATCGAGCAGTGCAGACCCTACCCGTAATCTCCAAAAACGGCGCAAACTTACGTCAGTTTATAGGATTTGGAGGGACCCAAAATTTCGGTAACCACAACTCCCTCACGGCCCGATCGTTACCACACAAACAAACTATCAACTACCAATAAAGGTAAGAGGTTCTTCCTCGGCGGAGGCGAAACGTCGAGCGGGCGGGTGCAAACAATCACGAAACAAACCCCTCCCAGCGGAGACGAAAGCAGCAAAGGATTCGACCATATTAACAAACAACAAATTTCAGACAAAGCGCAAACAAACGCCTCGCCATGCAGTGTCCTTCGTAATCCAATAAAACTCCGAGCACAACCTTCTGCGGATGGGAGCACGAAGAAAACCTATCGCGTTCACACACACACACACACACGTTCGAGGAACGCATTCATGCACAAATGAACATCACACCCGGCACGGTAGCGTTCACCCGCTTCAAGTTCTTGGACCGGGCACGGGACACAGCGCCTGGGCCCGTGAGCTTGCAGAAACTACAAAGTTGAGCACACAATTTATCATAACACGAGGTTGGCAGCTTGGGTGGCGCGTTGTTGCCAGCGGGACCGAAACGGCTGGCCGGCCGTCGTGCCGTGCTAGTGCTCTGGTGCTTTATTTATACCTTGGAACATCTTTCTCCACGGTTCCACGGCACACTCGCTCGCACTTCGTTCGCGTTCTTGTTAACTCCAAGGTCTTTGCTCAGTCACTTACGAAACACACACACACACCCGCACTCTTCCGCACAACAATTGGAACCTGAGCGCTTTTTTTCGGATTCGTTCGTACATCCTGCACGTGCAGGAAAGGGTTCCTGGTAGTGTTTGCTGTTTGGTCGGGGTCGGAGGTCGAGCTGTGAGGAAGAAAGCCTGCAAACAGAAGAAGTAAACTAGTGCCCGCACGATGTATCGGCCCGGCTGCTCTAATCCAGCGAGATTCTTGGAGCGATCTCGGCTGTTGGGCATGATTGATGACGGGCGCAAGCCGAAACGAGAAGCTACTTGAGCACAATCCCCTAAAACCTACCCCAAATACGTCTTGGCGGTCGATTCGTGCGCCCGAAACCCTAAATCATCCTCAAGGATATTGGTGCTGCTTGAAATCAACACTGAGCAGACTGATGAGAATAGACAGACCGGATAGGCAGGCGAAACACCTACGGCACGGCTAGAGACTGCGGGCGGAAATCTCATTGTCGAGATTCCTGGAACCACCATTGTGGAAATGAGTTGTGAAAATTCATTTCCAATGGTTCCTTGATCATGGCCGGGCTGGAAACTTTGCCGGTGGTATTGTTTTCGAATTGACGAAGACTTGACAGAGGCTTCGCCACGGAGCAGGAAGAGAGCGTTGTAATTTAAGTTTGAAAACTGTTTTCAGGTAAACAGACGTTTTTTGACGGAAATGAACGAAAGGCGACATAACGGCTTACGGCAAAGTACACCTTTGCTTTGTAAAAAGATCCATATTTTACATTTGATATTGCGCAGTGTATGGCGAAAATTACGCCTAAATGTATGCTATGCTGTATGGTCATTTTTAAAAATGTACAGAAGTGTTAAGTTGTTATTATTCTTTAACGAATCCTTCACATATTGCGGAAAAATGTATGTAAAATAAAATAAATTGAACTCACCTTCAGCGCGCGGTCGATCTGCCCGAGAAAGAACGTCAGTAAGGCAATGATGATAAAGTTAACGCCGCCGGCAAAGTCGGTCAGCTTGTCCAGCTGAAAGATGGCGGCGATCAGGAAGAAGATGATCTGCATCACAACCGTCACGATCGCGCTGATCGCAAAGTGATCCTCGTCCAGCACGTTCACGGCCATCGCTGCTGCTGCAAGCTGCTGCACACCTTGAACCTTCAACGTCACCTTCAGCTGCGGTTGTTGCTTGCGATCGATCGGGACACACGTTCGTTTTCACCTGGCTTCACTCACCTCCACTCCGGCTACCCGCTAATCTACGGCGATCGACGTACTATTTTTTTATTTTATTTTTTCAACTTCCTCCCTTTTCAGGCGTCCCACTTCCACACCGGCCCAGCACTGCACTCGATGGGCCGCAAATATTTCGTCCATTTGGTGCTGGATAGTTGCTTCCCCCCCATGTGATTGCGGTTGTGCTAGCGCTAGCGTGTTCGATTCCGCCACCCGATCGCGGCACTTCCGGCCCGACAAGAACGACAACAGCAACAAAAAGCGCACGATTGCATGGCTCGTATTATCGATTTTTATACCATTCGCCCCTCACGATGCATCGGTGCCAAAACGCATCGCCCACACCGGTGCACTTTGGCTAAATTGAGTTTTTACCGGGCTCGTGCGATTTGCACCGGGCGCCGAAGGGGGTGGCGCACCTTTAGCGGGCGCATTGCACACTGTAAAGGTGTTGCATGGGGCTGGCTCCTCTCTCTCTCTCTTAGGAATCGAGGGAATAAACATGCAGTAAAGTAAATTTGGTTTTTACAGAACGAGGAGCTTTATGATTGCATGGTGCTTCCAGGAACACGATTGCACATAAGGAAACGTATAAACGATAGTTAGAGTTCTGGCACCTGTTTATGCATAACGGTAGGTGGGTTCGAATTTTGGTGTGGTGTGTGGGAAGATGTAAAGTCATCTGGCTACAGCGATTAGTTTGTAATAAAACATAACGACACTCACATTTTTTTCCACAAAATCTGCTCAAACTGTCTATGTAAGTATCAATGAATAATAGAAAGTGCTTCAACTCGGTCAAAATCATACGAAGAAGCATACATACTTTGATTCTACTCTTTGAAACTACTTTACAGCGACCATAGAGGAAAATATTCAGTAATTTATCAAATACAGCATCACTAAAACATTGGTGTAGTCCGCATTGCATACTTTTAAACTCGAAGCGGAGAGGCTGGCAAGGAGTCGAAGGATATTCGAAGAAATCGTACAAAATCGACTCGAAGATCAAAGGAACCTTTTGCAAATACTAATGTTGAGCAATTTATATCAAATTTAGACCATTGATCTTTGATTTTACGTCACCATCAACCGTGTTCTTAGTGTGAGTCAATTTCGAGTTTCAAATAGGCTTTTAAAGTATTTTCTATCTTTTCAGAGATCTTTCTCTGAACAGCATATCCATAGTGCACTATCTAGTTTATTGAAATTGCTTTCCTGAATCGTACCTTCCATTGCAGGTCGTTGTAACTCGTCCATTACACGAATGGCTTCATGCTTACCTTTCTCGCCCTCAGGAAACACTGTCAGGCCACAGTAAACGAGCCGCGCTGTTGCACTCAAAACCGCCCAGAAACCAACCCGATAAACTAATCATAAACTGCACGACACATGCCACCGATAAACGCCAGCTAACCGCGTTATGGGTTGCACGCTTCATAAAATGCATCACGAGGCGAAGTTGACACTGAATTGGCCCCCTAATGCCCCCCCATGTGATTGCGGTTGTGCTAGCGCTAGCGTGTTCGATTCCGCCACCCGATCGCGGCACTTCCGGCCCGACAAGAACGACAACAGCAACAAAAAGCGCACGATTGCATGGCTCGTATTATCGATTTTTATACCATTCGCCCCTCACGATGCATCGGTGCCAAAACGCATCGCCCACACCGGTGCACTTTGGCTAAATTGAGTTTTTACCGGGCTCGTGCGATTTGCACCGGGCGCCGAAGGGGGTGGCGCACCTTTAGCGGGCGCATTGCACACTGTAAAGGTGTTGCATGGGGCTGGCTCCTCTCTCTCTCTCTTAGGAATCGAGGGAATAAACATGCAGTAAAGTAAATTTGGTTTTTACAGAACGAGGAGCTTTATGATTGCATGGTGCTTCCAGGAACACGATTGCACATAAGGAAACGTATAAACGATAGTTAGAGTTCTGGCACCTGTTTATGCATAACGGTAGGTGGGTTCGAATTTTGGTGTGGTGTGTGGGAAGATGTAAAGTCATCTGGCTACAGCGATTAGTTTGTAATAAAACATAACGACACTCACATTTTTTTCCACAAAATCTGCTCAAACTGTCTATGTAAGTATCAATGAATAATAGAAAGTGCTTCAACTCGGTCAAAATCATACGAAGAAGCATACATACTTTGATTCTACTCTTTGAAACTACTTTACAGCGACCATAGAGGAAAATATTCAGTAATTTATCAAATACAGCATCACTAAAACATTGGTGTAGTCCGCATTGCATACTTTTAGGCGCAAATTTGCTCAAATAATTCAAAAGTATGAAATAACGAACTTCTTCAGAACGTAGACAAGAGAACGAAGAAGAATCATCAGAGCGAAATTACTGTTTGGAAAACGGCACTACCAAAAAAAAAGCCATTCCGAGCCAATATTCGCGGGCGAGAGAAGGAAAAGGCAACCCAGGCTGCATGCGGTCGGTTCGAGGAAATGGGGCGAAAAGATGAAAAATATTCCCATAAACTTCACGACCTTCGGTTAAATTTCAACTCACACTCCGTAAAACAAATTATCGCTTTCGAACGCTCCCTCCGTTCCATCCAATTTGTGCACATTTTCTTTTGCCTCGTGCGCTCCTCATTTTGTAACCGAAACTTGCCCGATCCAGTTGGCAACACAGCGGGGCAAAAAAAATGCCACAGTATTTTCCGGCCCCGGTTCATTACAGTATTTAAATGAACGTGGACCCCTCGCAGGGGAGCGCAAGCGTCCCAAGCGTGTGCATTAAAATGTATATCGGCATCCTTCGAGGGGTGGGACGTCATCCGTTTCATCCCATCAGGCCAATGACGTTTATCATTTTTATTCCGATTTGTTTTGCGGTTTTCGTTTTATAAAGGGTTTCGTTTTGTAATATTTAAAAAAAAACATAAATAAAAAAACAAATGGACGTAAGGGATGTATCAGTACAATTAAATTAAAAGTAGTTATTGAAACAGCGATCGTTTCAAGTTGATATCCATTTTCATTCACACTCTTATATTGAAATAAAGCCAGAAATGAACAAACGACCATGCGTCTCCATTTGCTTCACATAAGTGGAATGGTTTATCTGCACGAATTTTTTTTTTTAAATAAACTCTAAGCCAATTCATTAATTTCAAGCAAGTTTTAATTAACCACCCCATCCACGCTCCGAGTACGACACCGAAAATGAACTATCATGAAAAGCACAACTCCAATGCCAAGCCATGCCCGACCGCACAGTTTCGTTTATTAATTCCCAGGCATCAATAATCTTCGCGCGCACGGTTGTTAATTATAACCTCAACTTTATAGCTCGGTGCTTCGATTTCCTCAACAAAATACACCGTTCGACCGGTTGTTTTTATTTGTTTGTTTTCGATTTTCCCACCCGCAGCGCACAAAACATGGCTAATGGGGGGGAGGCGACCGGTTGACTATATTTATCGTGCTGCCGTGTGCTGGTTGGCACACACACACACACCGTTTGCAAAGGTTCTGTTCAGCGTTTTCCCCACGACGTCGCAGTCGATAAGGTCCGTTTTTTTCGCTTGCTAACTACACGCTGCAAAGAAAAAAGGAACGAAAACGAACACATCAGTGTGATATTTACCAAATTTTGTTGCCTCCAAATTCCCACCAATGCTCGGGCGAGAGGTCAAAAGCGGATCGCAAAGAAAAAAGGAACGAAAACGAACACATCAGTGTGATATTTACCAAATTTTGTTGCCTCCAAATTCCCACCAATGCTCCGAGCCAATATTCGCGGGCGAGAGAAGGAAAAGGCAACCCAGGCTGCATGCGGTCGGTTCGAGGAAATGGGGCGAAAAGATGAAAAATATTCCCATAAACTTCACGACCTTCGGTTAAATTTCAACTCACACTCCGTAAAACAAATTATCGCTTTCGAACGCTCCCTCCGTTCCATCCAATTTGTGCACATTTTCTTTTGCCTCGTGCGCTCCTCATTTTGTAACCGACACTTGCCCGATCCAGTTGGCAACACAGCGGGGCAAAAAAAATGCCACAGTATTTTCCGGCCCCGGTTCATTACAGTATTTAAATGAACGTGGACCCCTCGCAGGGGAGCGCAAGCGTCCCAAGCGTGTGCATTAAAATGTATATCGGCATCCTTCGAGGGGTGGGACGTCATCCGTTTCATCCCATCAGGCCAATGACGTTTATCATTTTTATTCCGATTTGTTTTGCGGTTTTCGTTTTATAAAGGGTTTCGTTTTGTAATATTTAAAAAAAAACATAAATAAAAAAACAAATGGACGTAAGGGATGTATCAGTACAATTAAATTAAAAGTAGTTATTGAAACAGCGATCGTTTCATTCGTTCTCTTGTCTACGTTCTGAAGAAGTTCGTTATTTCATACTTTTGAATTATTTGAGCAAATTTGCGCCTAAAAGTATGCAATGCGGACTACACCAATGTTTTAGTGATGCTGTATTTGATAAATTACTGAATATTTTCCTCTATGGTCGCTGTAAAGTAGTTTCAAAGAGTAGAATCAAAGTATGTATGCTTCTTCGTATGATTTTGACCGAGTTGAAGCACTTTCTATTATTCATTGATACTTACATAGACAGTTTGAGCAGATTTTGTGGAAAAAAATGTGAGTGTCGTTATGTTTTATTACAAACTAATCGCTGTAGCCAGATGACTTTACATCTTCCCACACACCACACCAAAATTCGAACCCACCTACCGTTATGCATAAACAGGTGCCAGAACTCTAACTATCGTTTATACGTTTCCTTATGTGCAATCGTGTTCCTGGAAGCACCATGCAATCATAAAGCTCCTCGTTCTGTAAAAACCAAATTTACTTTACTGCATGTTTATTCCCTCGATTCCTAAGAGAGAGAGAGAGGAGCCAGCCCCATGCAACACCTTTACAGTGTGCAATGCGCCCGCTAAAGGTGCGCCACCCCCTTCGGCGCCCGGTGCAAATCGCACGAGCCCGGTAAAAACTCAATTTAGCCAAAGTGCACCGGTGTGGGCGATGCGTTTTGGCACCGATGCATCGTGAGGGGCGAATGGTATAAAAATCGATAATACGAGCCATGCAATCGTGCGCTTTTTGTTGCTGTTGTCGTTCTTGTCGGGCCGGAAGTGCCGCGATCGGGTGGCGGAATCGAACACGCTAGCGCTAGCACAACCGCAATCACATGGGGGGGCATTAGGGGGCCAATTCAGTGTCAACTTCGCCTCGTGATGCATTTTATGAAGCGTGCAACCCATAACGCGGTTAGCTGGCGTTTATCGGTGGCATGTGTCGTGCAGTTTATGATTAGTTTATCGGGTTGGTTTCTGGGTGGTTTTGAGTGCAACAGCGCGGCTCGTTTACTGTGGCCTGACAGTGTTTCCTGAGGGCGAGAAAGGTAAGCATGAAGCCATTCGTGTAATGGACGAGTTACAACGACCTGCAATGGAAGGTACGATTCAGGAAAGCAATTTCAATAAACTAGATAGTGCACTATGGATATGCTGTTCAGAGAAAGATCTCTGAAAAGATAGAAAATACTTTAAAAGCCTATTTGAAACTCGAAATTGACTCACACTAAGAACACGGTTGATGGTGAAGTAAAATCAAAGATCAATGGTCTAAATTTGATATAAATTGCTCAACATTAGTATTTGCAAAAGGTTCCTTTGATCTTCGAGTCGATTTTGTACGATTTCTTCGAATATCCTTCGACTCCTTGCCAGCCTCTCCGCTTCGAGTTGACGAGGCGCGATTTCATTTCCATCCTCAACCGTCGCAGAATAGAAAAATCAAATTTTATTGTAAAATTAATCTCCTTCCCACTCAACCCCGAACCCCTTTTTTCACGCAGCGTAATTTCGTTACGCAAATAAATTATCCCAGTGACACCAGGACCCGAAACCGAAGTTCAAGCGTTCCGTGCTGCGATGGGTGGTGTGTGTGTGTGTGTGTCGCCGGACGCAGATGAGAAGCTTTCTATCTTCTCCGCGTTGGCTGCTGTTGCGTTTGCGGTACGAGAACGGTCGTTTGAAGTCGGTTTTGTCCCCGGACGGGTGGTACTTTTCGGTCGGGTTTGATTTTTTTTTTTCGCCATCTCCATCTCCACCGCACGGCAGGAAACCACTCAAAGATTCACACCAAAGGACAAAAGTAAAACTGATTCGGCGCT
>KZ071194.1:135509-148670 GCA_002091845.1 Anopheles cracens | reverse complement strand
GCGTGCCAGCTCCAACCAACAACAATAACGGATCGACCGCCGCCTGGGTTAGGGGCGATCAAATGCCACCGTTCGAGTCGCGTGCAGCTGCACGCGAGAATCGCACACTCGGCCGGGCCGGGCGGCGATGAAAAGCGTTCCAGCGCGATCGGTGGCCCTGCCGGTGACGGTGATTGGACGCTGGAATTTAAACAATTCGGTCTCACAATTATTTCACAATTATCCTTGACGGGCTGCCTTGTCGCGCCTCCCTCGCGTCTCGAATGTGTGTGTGTATGTGTGTGGGAAAATAGCCCAAAAACCCCTCGCGTGCCAGCTCCAACCAACAACAATAACGGATCGACCGCCGCCTGGGTTAGGGGCGTACAAATGCCACCGTTCGAGTCGCGTGCAGCTGCACTCGGCCGGGCCGGGCGGCGATGAAAAGCGTTCCAGCGCGATCGGTGGCCCTGCCGGTGACGGTGATTGGACGCTGGAAGGCAATTTTGCAATGCGCAGCACCGTCCCAATGGGCCGTACTACGGTGGCATGCATGCATGAGCAGCAGATCGAGATCAGATAGGCGGGCTTTGGTGGGACGCACCGTACAGGAAGTTTTGGTATGGACCGTGCTTCTTGTGGGTTTTCCTACGCTGGGTAGCCTAATCAAGATTTTCGGTATAGTTCTTGCGATCTGAATCGCTCCGCTTATCGCTGGCCTGTTGTGATTGACTGGAG
Source organism: Anopheles cracens (assembly GCA_002091845.1). Lineage (NCBI taxonomy): Eukaryota > Metazoa > Arthropoda > Insecta > Diptera > Culicidae > Anopheles > Anopheles cracens. Next base: position 147,953 of record KZ071194.1, on the reverse strand, counting down.
AATGATTCTGCTTTGAGACAAATGAGTAGAGATATAACTTGAAGATTGGAGATTGTGCATAAGCAATTGTGAAGATTGTAAAATTGCTATCTTAATCTGACCACATTATAATTAAAGTATGCTTTAAAGTATGACTCATTTGACTCAGTATGTTTCTAAATTTATTATAGAAAATTATTCGTTTATTTATTCAATAAATACATTTTCTGTACTCTCGAATTTTCCCCAGTATCAATACATTATACATTTTTAGCAAGAACATAATGTCATGTATTTTTTAATTTAACAAAATAAGCGACTGAAGATTGACTCGTATTTGTAAAATAAATCACATCTATTAGACCCAGAATGGTTCATTCCGTACTAAACAGAAACAGAAATTTATACTCTAGAATGGTGGAAGTTATGGTTTTCAAAACTATATAAATGTGTTGTAATCCCAAAAATACATGATCGGCTATATCAACTTCGAATTTATACATTATAATCGGTGTGATCTGAGTTTTTAAAATATTAATGTATAATTTATTACATTTGGCCCTTCAGAGACTTCAATGCTGAACATGAGGGTTGAATTAAAAACCAGAAATTAATAACAAAAAATGTCAAGCCTTTGCTGACTTTTTCACGCACTTTACCCATGGTACATTGCAGCTTCAGCATCACATTCCACAAACTCATCAAAACACCGTCCAAAAAACGGTACCGGCGGCAAGTGCCGCATGGGGCAATTGGAATTTTGATGCTCAATTTCGTCGGTTCGTCGCTTCTTTCTCGTTGCTGTTGTTTTCGGTTCGGGCTGTCATACCAGCCAAAGCTTACTCGCTTAACTACACAGCTCCCGTGATAAACGGTGTGGGGCAAAGGAGGAGGGGGGAAAGGAAGGGAGCCCCCTCATCAATCGCCGTGCCTTCGCCGAAAGCCGACGACAACCTACCGATGCGATAGTGACGCCCGCGACCTCCCTCGCGTCTCGAATGTGTGTGTGTATGTGTGTGGGAAAATAGCCCAAAAACCCCTCGCGTGCCAGCTCCAACCAACAACAATAACGGATCGACCGCCGCCTGGGTTAGGGGCGTACAAATGCCACCGTTCGAGTCGCGTGCAGCTGCACTCGGCCGGGCCGGGCGGCGATGAAAAGCGTTCCAGCGCGATCGGTGGCCCTGCCGGTGACGGTGATTGGACGCTGGAAGGCAATTTTGCAATGCGCAGCACCGTCCCAATGGGCCGTACTACGGTGGCATGCATGCATGAGCAGCAGATCGAGATCAGATAGGCGGGCTTTGGTGGGACGCACCGTACAGGAAGTTTTGGCATGGACCGTGCTTCTTGTGGGTTTTCCTACGCTGGGTAGCCTAATCAAGATTTTCGGTATAGTTCTTGCGATCTGAATCGCTCCGCTTATCGCTGGCCTGTTGTGATTGACTGGAGAATGATTCTGCTTTGAGACAAATGAGCAGAGATATAACTTGAAGATTGGAGATTGTGCATAAGCAATTGTGAAGATTGTAAAATTGCTATCTTAATCTGACCACATTATAATTAAAGTATGCTTTAAAGTATGACTCATTTGACTCAGTATGTTTCTAAATTTATTATAGAAAATTATTCGTTTATTTATTCAATAAATACATTTTCTGTACTCTCGAATTTTCCCCAGTATCAATACATTATACATTTTTAGCAAGAACATAATGTCATGTATTTTTTAATTTAACAAAATAAGCGACTGAAGATTGACTCGTATTTGTAAAATAAATCACATCTATTAGACCCAGAATGGTTCATTCCGTACTAAACAGAAACAGAAATTTATACTCTAGAATGGTGGAAGTTATGGTTTTCAAAACTATATAAATGTGTTGTAATCCCAAAAATACATGATCGGCTATATCAACTTCGAATTTATACATTATAATCGGTGTGATCTGAGTTTTTAAAATATTAATGTATAATTTATTACATTTGGCCCTTCAGAGACTTCAATGCTGAACATGAGGGTTGAATTAAAACCCAGAAATAAATAACAAAAAATGTCAAGCCTTTGCTGATTTTTTCACGCACTTTACCCATGGTACATTGCAGCTTCAGCATCACATTTTAAACAATTCGGTCTCACAATTATTTCACAATTATCCTTGACGGGCTGCCTTGTCGCGCCTCCCTCGCGTCTCGAATGTGTGTGTGTATGTGTGTGGGAAAATAGCCCAAAAACCCCTCGCGTGCCAGCTCCAACCAACAACAATAACGGATCGACCGCCGCCTGGGTTAGGGGCGTACAAATGCCACCGTTCGAGTCGCGTGCAGCTGCACTCGGCCGGGCCGGGCGGCGATGAAAAGCGTTCCAGCGCGATCGGTGGCCCTGCCGGTGACGGTGATTGGACGCTGGAAGGCAATTTTGCAATGCGCAGCACCGTCCCAATGGGCCGTACTACGGTGGCATGCATGCATGAGCAGCAGATCGAGATCAGATAGGCGGGCTTTGGTGGGACGCACCGTACAGGAAGTTTTGGTATGGACCGTGCTTCTTGTGGGTTTTCCTACGCTGGGTAGCCTAATCAAGATTTTCGGTATAGTTCTTGCGATCTGAATCGCTCCGCTTATCGCTGGCCTGTTGTGATTGACTGGAGAATGATTCTGCTTTGAGACAAATGAGTAGAGATATAACTTGAAGATTGGAGATTGTGCATAAGCAATTGTGAAGATTGTAAAATTGCTATCTTAATCTGACCACATTATAATTAAAGTATGCTTTAAAGTATGACTCATTTGACTCAGTATGTTTCTAAATTTATTATAGAAAATTATTCGTTTATTTATTCAATAAATACATTTTCTGTACTCTCGAATTTTCCCCAGTATCAATACATTATACATTTTTAGCAAGAACATAATGTCATGTATTTTTTAATTTAACAAAATAAGCGACTGAAGATTGACTCGTATTTGTAAAATAAATCACATCTATTAGACCCAGAATGGTTCATTCCGTACTAAACAGAAACAGAAATTTATACTCTAGAATGGTGGAAGTTATGGTTTTCAAAACTATATAAATGTGTTGTAATCCCAAAAATACATGATCGGCTATATCAACTTCGAATTTATACATTATAATCGGTGTGATCTGAGTTTTTAAAATATTAATGTATAATTTATTACATTTGGCCCTTCAGAGACTTCAATGCTGAACATGAGGGTTGAATTAAAAACCAGAAATTAATAACAAAAAATGTCAAGCCTTTGCTGACTTTTTCACGCACTTTACCCATGGTACATTGCAGCTTCAGCATCACATTCCACAAACTCATCAAAACACCGTCCAAAAAACGGTACCGGCGGCAAGTGCCGCATGGGGCAATTGGAATTTTGATGCTCAATTTCGTCGGTTCGTCGCTTCTTTCTCGTTGCTGTTGTTTTCGGTTCGGGCTGTCATACCAGCCAAAGCTTACTCGCTTAACTACACAGCTCCCGTGATAAACGGTGTGGGGCAAAGGAGGAGGGGGGAAAGGAAGGGAGCCCCCTCATCAATCGCCGTGCCTTCGCCGAAAGCCGACGACAACCTACCGATGCGATAGTGACGCCCGCGATATACGACTGGCATGAGCGGCGCTGGTGAAAGAAAGAAAGTGAAAAGTGATTTCTTCCTTCCACCCGTCCGGCCCGGTCGTGTTTGATCCGGTGTGTCAAAGACATGACAAATTAATTATTTACAAACATTCAACGGCGACCCGGCAGGAATGGAGCGCCCTCTTGCGGCCGGGCCCGGCCTCTTGTCGATGAAAGCAAAAGGGAAAGAAACCGGAATCGCTGGCGATGATGCTGCGGTGTCGTGGTGGTCGTTAAAGGTTACGCGCGGTAGTGATTGTTAGAGCGGGAGAGCAAGAGTGCGAGTGAGAGAGAGCCGTCGTATGTCTGGGGTGTTCTCTCTCTTTCTGGTGTCAAAAGCTCCCCGGATGTTTATGGAGCTTGGGCTCAATATGGTTTTATTGATTGTAAATAAAGTGAAGTTGATGCTCGAAACATGTCCACTAAGTATTTAATGGTGAGAGACAAATATTTATTCGACTTTAAACCGGCCAAAAACAGTGTTGGAAGGACATTTTAATTATTTCTAGTTGTTTTAAGCCATAAACTTATTTTATATATTTTTTAAATAAAATCTAAATACTAAATACTAGTTTTATAACAAATTTAGCAAAAAATAAAAATCAATTTCAGCATATTCAAACTAAAAAAAACAATAAAAACACACTTACTTACTTACACACAATTACTTACAGCTAAAAAAATGTAAAATAAATTTAAAACACCAATATTACGGCATGCAATTTCTCTTATCTTCTTTTACAGTTCTAGTTTTTTTTTCGTTTTGAAACATTGAATCTTTAATATAGTCTTCCTTTTCAAGCAATACACATGTTTATGTATATGCATCTCTAAACTTTTTTTTACCAAAATATTGAGTTGTGTTTATAAAAAAAACTGTTTTTTCCCATCGATTTTATGTAGATGGCATTTACCGTATTTAAACAAATACATTAAGAGTATTTGCTTTAGAAATCAATGAACCAATTCGAGATTACATAAAAGTAGCCTCTATTTACAAAATAGATTGAAAGTATATACTAAACACATTTAAATAACTACAGCAGCCATAGAACCATGAAAAAATATCACTGCAACCTTGATTGAGTGGCGCTCTCCGTTGACGGGTAAGGTAACTAAAACATTTTTTTCTTTGTTTTTCTAGTATTTTTTCGTAAAATAACGAAACAATAACGAGCAAAACCCAGTTTTTTTAAATACATCAATCATTTGTATGAAAATTCCACAAGGAATGCATTAAAGAGTAAAAATAAAAGAAACATCTTATAAAACATCTCATTTCTGCACCTGGCGGATGTTGGGAAACCCTACCCACACGCTTTAACACCATCTCTCTCAGCCTCTCTCACACTGAACAGTGATACCTTCTTGCTGGAGCCCACACGCTTGTTTCGGTAGGGGGTTCGTGCTCGCTGGCGCTACCCGGTCTACCGCGAGAGGGCCCCCACGATGCGAGGCTCCAGCCGAGACCTTTTCAATGCGTCACTAAAGCTCAACGCGCGCGGATGTGTGTGTCCGGGTGTCCGTCGTCAGTTCGTAGCAAGTAGTCGCGCGTGTTTGTGTGTGTGCGTCTCTGTGTACCTGAAAGTGTGTGGATCCTGCTCCACCGAAGCATAACAACAAGAGCACCGCAGGTTGGGCATCCTCCCGGGAAGAGCGATCCTCAGCGGCAGGCTTCCGCAGTGCTGTTACCCACACAGGCGCGCTCGTGCGCGCACCATCACCGGCGACGCGAGAACATGGCGTCGTCCACCGAACCGACGATCGTCAACGCGTGGAATTGCTGCGAATTGGGCTTCAATTGACGTGCCAATAGGGGCATCCCGCCGGGCCGGGCTGTGATTACGGTGACAGTGACGCGTTGCTATTTGTGCGCTGTGTCTTTGTTTTGCGCGTGCTTTGCGGCTCCCCCTCGTCCATGCGATCGCACCTCATTTCAAGCGTGACGGAGAAATTGTTCCGTGTGTCCGGTGTGTGGATGTGACCGGGAGTGTGATTTTGTACATCGTTTCGTATGCACGACGCGAGTGCCCGTGCCGCGTGCGGTGTGTTTGTAAAGAGGTGAAATCAAGCGCGTAGGTTGCGTGAGTGTTCTTTTTTTCTGTTGTTTAACATCGCGTTTGTCGCCGAGGCTGTTGCGAGCATAACAGTGTAGCAAATGGTGTGCAAAGTGTGCTGAAGCTCTGTCTGGGTGTGTGTCATTCCGTCGGGGCCGTGCACGATGGTATCGAGCAACGCCGCAGCAGTCTGTATTAGCTAGAACACCTATCACGACCTCTTCAAGGTTCTGATTCCTGAGCATCTAACAACCACGCGGGTAAGTGAGAGCATCGGCATCACCATTACCAACAAGCAGAGCCTGAATCACGCCGAATGATCAAACCGGTTCTCAGTAGGGGATATTATGGTACAAATCGTTTAAATTGCTTTTCTCTTTCACGCAGTATGTTCTGTTAAGTGTATTGCTTGTGCACTGAATCTTAATATTTCCATATAAGGAGTGAAACACCTTTCAAAAAGTCTCGATAAACAACACAAAAACGGCTGGACCTATTTAAGTACTTATAACTGGGTTTTGCTCGTTATTGTTTCGTTATTTTACGAAAAAATACTAGAAAAACAAAGAAAAAAATGTTTTAGTTACCTTACTTCTATTTATCTCTCGCTCTCGATGGCTCGATGTAATGTCCCTCCCCGCGCGAGTGTATTGGCCTTTCGTGTTTTAATTCCTCCCCGCTTCCACGGCCCGCCTGTGGAGCACTTTTCACGAGCGCTGTTGTTTTTTGCACCCACTCCACCATCACCACCCCTTTACCGCCGCAAAGGTTACGACATCGTCAACTTCATCCCTTGCGCTCTCGTTCGTATGGCCCCGCGCGAACGTGTTGTCTCGCTCGGCGGGGTGGCTTTCCCAATGCCTGTTACGCTTATGGCCGCGTGCACATAACCTCCAACCGCGGGCCCCCGCCACCACCGTGGAAAGGGTCGCGATCGCATGCGATCATACGGCCATTTAACGCGCGCGCCCGCTCGCGGGCGTCACTATCGCATCGGTAGGTTGTCGTCGGCTTTCGGCGAAGGCACGGCGATTGATGAGGGGGCTCCCTTCCTCCCCCCCCCTCCTCCTTTACCCCACACCGTTTATCACGGGAGCTGTGTAGTTAAGCGAGTAAGCTTTGGCTGGTATGACAGCCCGAACCGAAAACAACAGCAACGAGAAAGAAGCGACGAACCGACGAAATTGAGCATCAAAATTCCAATTGCCCCATGCGGCACTTGCCGCCGGTACCGTTTTTGGACGGTGTTTTGATGAGTTTGTGGAATGTGATGCTGAAGCTGCAATGTACCATGGGTGAAGTGCGTGAAAAAATCAGCAAAGGCTTGACATTTTTTGTTATTTATTTCTGGGTTTTAATTCAACCCTCATGTTCAGCATTGAAGTCTCTGAAGGGCCAAATGTAATAAATTATACATTAATATTTTAAAAACTCAGATCACACCGATTATAATGTATAAATTCGAAGTTGATATAGCCGATCATGTATTTTTGGGATTACAACACATTTATATAGTTTTGAAAACCATAACTTCCACCATTCTAGAGTATAAATTTCTGTTTCTGTTTAGTACGGAATGAACCATTCTGGGTCTAATAGATGTGATTTATTTTACAAATACGAGTCAATCTTCAGTCGCTTATTTTGTTAAATTAAAAAATACATGACATTATGTTCTTGCTAAAAATGTATAATGTATTGATACTGGGGAAAATTCGAGAGTACAGAAAATGTATTTATTGAATAAATAAACGAATAATTTTCTATAATAAATTTAGAAACATACTGAGTCAAATGAGTCATACTTTAAAGCATACTTTAATTATAATGTGGTCAGATTAAGATAGCAATTTTACAATCTTCACAATTGCTTATGCACAATCTCCAATCTTCAAGTTATATCTCTGCTCATTTGTCTCAAAGCAGAATCATTCTCCAGTCAATCACAACAGGCCAGCGATAAGCGGAGCGATTCAGATCGCAAGAACTATACCGAAAATCTTGATTAGGCTACCCAGCGTAGGAAAACCCACAAGAAGCACGGTCCATACCAAAACTTCCTGTACGGTGCGTCCCACCAAAGCCCGCCTATCTGATCTCGATCTGCTGCTCATGCATGCATGCCACCGTAGTACGGCCCATTGGGACGGTGCTGCGCATTGCAAAATTGCCTTCCAGCGTCCAATCACCGTCACCGGCAGGGCCACCGATCGCGCTGGAACGCTTTTCATCGCCGCCCGGGTACGTTGTGCGTTTGTTACACAGTGGGAAATCAAAACGGACAGTTGGCCGGGCTTCCGTTTGGTTGGAAGCGACTTTGTGGGAGCGATTTTTTGTTGCGATCCAAAAAACGGATTGACGGGCGATCCAACGTCCGTCCGGGCGATTTCCGTCCGCTTTTATTTCCTTTTAATGTTTTAAATCCCAATATTATTGCTTGTCTCACACGGCGACGGACTTGACTGACGGCGGCTCGTCAGCGGACGTCCCTACCGGGAGGGGTTCGTCGCTCATCGCAGGGGTCTCGTCTGTCTTAGGCCGCACGAACGATCGTGCGAACAGCCTTGCGAGCGAAGGTTTTGGAAATGCGAATAATTATAATTGAGCCACCGTTGCAGAAGACGCTGAAGAAGACCGTGCAGCACTATGGGTTGGGTTGCTCGGTCTCTCGAGGCTCATCCTTCGAACGCCTCGCAACCAGGGGGGTTTTCCATCGCGCACACTCACTCTCGAGACCTCTCGCTCTCTCGGGTAGCCTCCTCCCGAGGGGGGCCCTGGAACACGTTGGACAATGTCATCGGAAAGGGGCCGGGGGGGAGGTGGGCTTGCATGTTTGCAGATTCTATTTATCTCTCGCTCTCGATGGCTCGATGTAATGTCCCTCCCCGCGCGAGTGTATTGGCCTTTCGTGTTTTAATTCCTCCCCGCTTCCACGGCCCGCCTGTGGAGCACTTTTCACGAGCGCTGTTGTTTTTTGCACCCACTCCACCATCACCACCCCTTTACCGCCGCAAAGGTTACGACATCGTCAACTTCATCCCTTGCGCTCTCGTTCGTATGGCCCCGCGCGAACGTGTTGTCTCGCTCGGCGGGGTGGCTTTCCCAATGCCTGTTACGCTTATGGCCGCGTGCACATAACCTCCAACCGCGGGCCCCCGCCACCACCGTGGAAAGGGTCGCGATCGCATGCGATCATACGGCCATTTAACGCGCGCGCCCGCTCGCGGGCGTCACTATCGCATCGGTAGGTTGTCGTCGGCTTTCGGCGAAGGCACGGCGATTGATGAGGGGGCTCCCTTCCTTTCCCCCCTCCTCCTTTGCCCCACACCGTTTATCACGGGAGCTGTGTAGTTAAGCGAGTAAGCTTTGGCTGGTATGACAGCCCGAACCGAAAACAACAGCAACGAGAAAGAAGCGACGAACCGACGAAATTGAGCATCAAAATTCCAATTGCCCCATGCGGCACTTGCCGCCGGTACCGTTTTTTGGACGGTGTTTTGATGAGTTTGTGGAATGTGATGCTGAAGCTGCAATGTACCATGGGTAAAGTGCGTGAAAAAGTCAGCAAAGGCTTGACATTTTTTGTTATTAATTTCTGGTTTTTAATTCAACCCTCATGTTCAGCATTGAAGTCTCTGAAGGGCCAAATGTAATAAATTATACATTAATATTTTAAAAACTCAGATCACACCGATGTACGTTGTGCGTTTGTTACACAGTGGGAAATCAAAACGGACAGTTGGCCGGGCTTCCGTTTGGTTGGAAGCGACTTTGTGGGAGCGATTTTTTGTTGCGATCCAAAAAACGGATTGACGGGCGATCCAACGTCCGTCCGGGCGATTTCCGTCCGCTTTTATTTCCTTTTAATGTTTTAAATCCCAATATTATTGCTTGTCTCACACGGCGACGGACTTGACTGACGGCGGCTCGTCAGCGGACGTCCCTACCGGGAGGGGTTCGTCGCTCATCGCAGGGGTCTCGTCTGTCTTAGGCCGCACGAACGATCGTGCGAACAGCCTTGCGAGCGAAGGTTTTGGAAATGCGAATAATTATAATTGAGCCACCGTTGCAGAAGACGCTGAAGAAGACCGTGCAGCACTATGGGTTGGGTTGCTCGGTCTCTCGAGGCTCATCCTTCGAACGCCTCGCAACCAGGGGGGTTTTCCATCGCGCACACTCACTCTCGAGACCTCTCGCTCTCTCGGGTAGCCTCTTCCCGAGGGGGGCCCTGGAACACGTTGGACAATGTCATCGGAAAGGGGCCGGGGGGGAGGTGGGCAGCGAGATGAGCGATGATGTGCTTTCGTTACCATGGCGGTGGGTCCCACGTAGCCTCAGATCGGCCACAGATCACGACAATCAAGGATGAATCCATTATGCATTATGATGCGCCCCCCCCAAAAACGAAAATGCATCTAACCATGGTGTGTGTGGAAGATTCGCGGATTGTGGATTTCAAGCGGATCCTCCCAGTGAGCCTTTATCGAACCGTGGTTCCAACATTTGTGCATTTCGCTCGGTCGTGATAGTGTTGATAGGCATGAAATTCGTGTATCCAACGAAAGCAGCCCAGCCTTCCAATGCTGATGGTTCGCTTCAAAAGAAGAAGGCGAAAAAAGGGAAACCCAGCCCGGGCCTTAATTTTCCCTTTTGGTAAACAAAACCAGTCGAAATTGCGTTCGCCTTATCGTGGCGTATTTTGCCGTTTTGATTTTCGCTTTCGCGAGCGCGTGAAGAGGGAGAGAGGGAGGGAGGGAGAGAGAGGGGGAGGGAGAGTCAGACAGAAGCGGGTTTCAAACCGCAACGGTGATAGGTTATGATTACGGTTTCTCTTTGCAACCCGGGAAAAGTTGTTGTTAGTGCGTCAGCTGGGTTCTGCGGACCGTGAAAGGTTTCCGAAGAGTGTTAGCTTTAGGAATGTTTTGTTTTTACTCGTGATAAGTGTATAGTGTAGTCTTATTATCATGGAGGCATAGGCTCGAAGCAAGAACCTGATCTCGTGATGTTTATAGTAGAGGACATAAATATTAGATGAAAATTAGCTAGCTTCAGCTGAAAAGATGAAACTATCCATTATATCCAAATCTAGTACCGGGAGTATTAGATTCTAGTGCCGGGGGACTTCAAGTCCCATGACTTGACGTCGTTTTGCATGATTGGATCTGTTTTTTTTTACGGTGCGTCCCACCAAAGCCCGCCTATCTGATCTCGATCTGCTGCTCATGCATGCATGCCACCGTAGTACGGCCCATTGGGACGGTGCTGCGCATTGCAAAATTGCCTTCCAGCGTCCAATCACCGTCACCGGCAGGGCCACCGATCGCGCTGGAACGCTTTTCATCGCCGCCCGGCCCGGCCGAGTGCAGCTGCACGCGACTCGAACGGTGGCATTTGTACGCCCCTAACCCAGGCGGCGGTCGATCCGTTATTGTTGTTGGTTGGAGCTGGCACGCGAGGGGTTTTTGGGCTATTTTCCCACACACATACACACACACATTCGAGACGCGAGGGAGGCGCGACAAGGCAGCCCGTCAAGGATAATTGTGAAATAATTGTGAGACCGAATTGTTTAAAATTTTATAAAACTCACACCACAGAACATCGGTCTCTCTCGCTCTCTCAGACACACACACGTACACCATCGCGGTTCTCCTTGTTTGGATCGGATGCCCTTTGGCGTAGATCGTTTGTGACCTTTCTGGTTTCGGTCGCGCGGTGCTCGGCTACCATACCCGTTCGGATGCAGTGTTTGCATGCTCCGTCGATCCACCTGCAGCGAGATGAGCGATGATGTGCTTTCGTTACCATGGCGGTGGGTCCCACGTAGCCTCAGATCGGCCACAGATCACGACAATCAAGGATGAATCCATTATGCATTATGATGCGCCCCCCCCAAAAACGAAAATGCATCTAACCATGGTGTGTGTGGAAGATTCGCGGATTGTGGATTTCAAGCGGATCCTCCCAGTGAGCCTTTATCGAACCGTGGTTCCAACATTTGTGCATTTCGCTCGGTCGTGATAGTGTTGATAGGCATGAAATTCGTGTATCCAACGAAAGCAGCCCAGCCTTCCAATGCTGATGGTTCGCTTCAAAAGAAGAAGGCGAAAAAAATTTCGCTCGGTCGTGATAGTGTTGATAGGCATGAAATTCGTGTATCCAACGAAAGCAGCCCAGCCTTCCAATGCTGATGGTTCGCTTCAAAAGAAGAAGGCGAAAAAAAGGGAAACCCAGCCCGGGCCTTAATTTTCCCTTTTGGTAAACAAAACCAGTCGAAATTGCGTTCGCCTTATCGTGGCGTATTTTGCCGTTTTGATTTTCGCTTTCGCGAGCGCGTGAAGAGGGAGAGAGGGAGGGAGGGAGAGAGAGGGGGAGGGAGAGTCAGACAGAAGCGGGTTTCAAACCGCAACGGTGATAGGTTATGATTACGGTTTCTCTTTGCAACCCGGGAAAAGTTGTTGTTAGTGCGTCAGCTGGGTTCTGCGGACCGTGAAAGGTTTCCGAAGAGTGTTAGCTTTAGGAATGTTTTGTTTTTACTCGTGATAAGTGTATAGTGTAGTCTTATTATCATGGAGGCATAGGCTCGAAGCAAGAACCTGATCTCGTGATGTTTATAGTAGAGGACATAAATATTAGATGAAAATTAGCTAGCTTCAGCTGAAAAGATGAAACTATCCATTATATCCAAATCTAGTACCGGGAGTATTAGATTCTAGTGCCGGGGGACTTCAAGTCCCATGACTTGACGTCGTTTTGCATGATTGGATCTGTTTTTTTT
>KZ071194.1:108994-135499 GCA_002091845.1 Anopheles cracens | reverse complement strand
CACACACACACACACACACACACACACACACACATCCACATTCGAGACGCGAGGGAGGCGCGACAAGGCAGCCCGTCAAGGATAATTGTGAAATAATTGTGAGACCGAATTGTTTAAAATTTTATAAAACTCACACCACAGAACATCGGTCTCTCTCGCTCTCTCAGACACACACACGTACACCATCGCGGTTCTCCTTGTTTGGATCGGATGCCCTTTGGCGTAGATCGTTTGTGACCTTTCTGGTTTCGGTCGCGCGGTGCTCGGCTACCATACCCGTTCGGATGCAGTGTTTGCATGCTCCGTCGATCCACCTGCAGCGAGATGAGCGATGATGTGCTTTCGTTACCATGGCGGTGGGTCCCACGTAGCCTCAGATCGGCCACAGATCACGACAATCAAGGATGAATCCATTATGCATTATGATGCGCCCCCCCCAAAAACGAAAATGCATCTAACCATGGTGTGTGTGGAAGATTCGCGGATTGTGGATTTCAAGCGGATCCTCCCAGTGAGCCTTTATCGAACCGTGGTTCCAACATTTGTGCATTTCGCTCGGTCGTGATAGTGTTGATAGGCATGAAATTCGTGTATCCAACGAAAGCAGCCCAGCCTTCCAATGCTGATGGTTCGCTTCAAAAGAAGAAGGCGAAAAAAGGGAAACCCAGCCCGGGCCTTAATTTTCCCTTTTGGTAAACAAAACCAGTCGAAATTGCGTTCGCCTTATCGTGGCGTATTTTGCCGTTTTGATTTTCGCTTTCGCGAGCGCGTGAAGAGGGAGAGAGGGAGGGAGGGAGAGAGAGGGGGAGGGAGAGTCAGACAGAAGCGGGTTTCAAACCGCAACGGTGATAGGTTATGATTACGGTTTCTCTTTGCAACCCGGGAAAAGTTGTTGTTAGTGCGTCAGCTGGGTTCTGCGGACCGTGAAAGGTTTCCGAAGAGTGTTAGCTTTAGGAATGTTTTGTTTTTACTCGTGATAAGTGTATAGTGTAGTCTTATTATCATGGAGGCATAGGCTCGAAGCAAGAACCTGATCTCGTGATGTTTATAGTAGAGGACATAAATATTAGATGAAAATTAGCTAGCTTCAGCTGAACAGATGAAACTATCCACTATATCCAAATCTAGTACCGGGAGTATTAGATTCTAGTGCCGGGGGACTTCAAGTCCCATGACTTGACGTCGTTTTGCATGATTGGATCTGTTTTTTTTACATTTTTACAACCTTAATCGAAGGATTCTATAGAGTTTGGGTCGTACAATCTTTTTCAACCCAATTTATAATAATTAATGTTATTTTATATCTAAAGCAAAGATGTCAAGATATCTGCAAGTTACTAACAAATGTTTTCAATACGAGTCGCATATATAAGAAATGTAAAATATCGCATTTCCCCATGTACCGGCTGCCTTTTTGCCGCTGTTTATATCGGATCATTAGGCATTAGTAATAATGGTGTTTATGATGAATAAGATGTTGTTTAGGGCAAAAGTAACGCTTTCAAGCGTCTTAGTGTAGTTATTGTTAATGAAATGCTTATTTTTCTACATTTTTTCACTTCTTTTTAAGATGAAACCGATTTTTTATGTTTTAAAGATAGCATTTTAGCATATGGTTGTATCATGAGGTGTTTTAGTTGTAATAATGTTGTGAAGTAAAATTCCAATGTTGCACTTACGTTGATCAAAACAGTCAAAAGGGACTGCGTTTATATTGAAGTGTTTTTTTTAAATGAAATTTTGCCCCGAATGTCACAAAACTTTACATTTCGACAGAATATCAACCAATCCTTTAAATATGGCTAATGAGTGAAATTTTAACAAATTTATGTGATTTTAAACCAATTTTATGCAGTGGCCAACATTTATTCGACATCTCTCTTAGAAACTTGCCAAAACTTGATGCAACTTACTTGATTGAAAACAAGGCGCTTTTCCTTTTGTTTTGACAGTTATTTACGTGCCATTTCTCAATACAAGCTCAATGTCAATGTGGTTTAAATTGTCCACCAGTATTGCAACAAACGCGGTGAACAATAACCAATTGTCAGCGTTTATTGGTACATGCAATCATTCAGCCGAGTGCCGCGGCCGCCCAGTGTTACGGGCGTAAACTGTAACGCACAGCTCACCCATACCATACCATACACATCAACAACATTGCACCTTTCCCTTAAGGTTTTTCTTCGTTTTTTGCTGTTGTTGTTTCGTTGTTGTTTATAATTTTCTTCCAATCGGTTTTTCATCAAAACCCACGTAACACGAAACATCGAATCGAAGTGGAATCGTTACCAAACCGGGCTGCCCAGTGGAACCAAAAATTTAGTTCACTGTATGTGACGAAAAATCATGCACCACGCTCCGGGACCGGGAGTATTAGATTCTAGTGCCGGGGGACTTCAAGTCCCATGACTTGACGTCGTTTTGCATGATTGGATCTGTTTTTTTTACATTTTTACAACCTTAATCGAAGGATTCTATAGAGTTTGGGTCGTACAATCTTTTTCAACCCAATTTATAATAATTAATGTTATTTTATATCTAAAGCAAAGATGTCAAGATATCTGCAAGTTACTAACAAATGTTTTCAATACGAGTCGCATATATAAGAAATGTAAAATATCGCATTTCCCCATGTACCGGCTGCCTTTTTGCCGCTGTTTATATCGGATCATTAGGCATTAGTAATAATGGTGTTTATGATGAATAAGATGTTGTTTAGGGCAAAAGTAACGCTTTCAAGCGTCTTAGTGTAGTTATTGTTAATGAAATGCTTATTTTTCTACATTTTTTCACTTCTTTTTAAGATGAAACCGATTTTTTATGTTTTAAAGATAGCATTTTAGCATATGGTTGTATCATGAGGTGTTTTAGTTGTAATAATGTTGTGAAGTAAAATTCCAATGTTGCACTTACGTTGATCAAAACAGTCAAAAGGGACTGCGTTTATTTTGAACTTGAAGTGTTTTTTTTTAATGAAATTTTGCCCCGAATGTCACAAAACTTTACATTTCGACAGAATATCAACCTATCCCTTAAATATGGCTAATGAGTGAAATTTGAACAAATCTATGTGATTTTAAACCAATTTTATGGAGTGGCCAAAATTTATTCAACATCTCTCTTAGAAACTTGCCAAAACTTGATGCAACTTACTTGATTGAAAACAAGGCGCTTTTCCTTTTGTTTTGACAGTTATTTACGTGCCATTTCTCAATACAAGCTCAATGTCAATGTGGTTTAAATTGTCCACCAGTATTGCAACGAACGCGGTGAACAATAACCAATTGTCAGCGTTTATTGGTACATGCATTCATTCAGCCGAGTGCCGCGGCCGCCCAGTCTACCGGGCGTAAACTGTAACGCACAACTCACCCATACCATACCATACACATCAACAACATTGCACCTTTCCCTTAAGGTTTTTCTTCGTTTTTTGCTGTTGTTGTTTCGTTGTTGTTTGTAATTTTCTTCCAATCGGTTTTTCATCAAACCCCACGTAACACGAAACATCGAATCGAAATGGAATCGTTACCAAACCGGGCTGCCCAGTGGAACCAAAAATTTAGTTCACTGTATGTGACGAAAAATCATGCACCACGCTCCGGGGTCCGTGTGTTGCGAGAAAAACCTCGGTGGTCAGCGAGAAGAAGAAGAAGAAGAAAAAAGGCTAATAACTTAAGAGGTCCACTACGACATTCCCGGCACGGGGTGGGAAAGTGTAAATTCACACCGCTCACCCACCACCACCCTGTGTCGCTGGCGAATTAAGGCCCAAAACTAATCTGCACCAGGCCACCTGGGGTGTGGAAATGCGTCGCCCAGCCTTGGTATGCCTTGCCGAGCATCGTTCGTGGGCTTTTGTGTGTCTGTTGGGTCAAGTCAACCACCATAGATGGCGTTCCAAACAAACCCAGTGACTAAAGCGCCGAAATTTCTTTGTTTTTCCCAACCCAACGTCATCGTTTTGTTGGAGTTTTGTTGGAGTAGCGCCTAATTCGTACGCGTCAAAATGGTGATCTCTTCATCAGGGCCCGCTCCTTTTTCCCCCTAGCGCGGCTAATTCACCACTCCACTCCGATCGATAATGATGATGATGATCTTCGCCATGATCGGGCCCTCCACACAGCTGGCGGGGATGACAGGGCGCTCGCCGCCCAGCTTGGCCTTGTTTGGCTGTGTGCTGGGTTGCTTCCTTCACTGCCTAAATCCCTTGTTAGTACACTAATTATTATGGAAGATTTCAAAGCATCTCAATTTCTCAAATAACTATGGTGAACGTATGATTATTTAGTATCGAAATAATACTCAGAACACTTAGATTCTTAGTAGTCAGTACTTAAATTTCCGTCAATAGTTGTCACACTAACCTACATGAAATATTTTAAAGAATATCTATCTATTAAGCTACTATGGTTGACATCTGGTCATCATTTAGTACATTAATGCTCTTAAAACATGCAGATACTTAGAACTCAATACTTACAAATTTCAAATAGCCATCAGCTGTGCCAAAATATGGAAGGGTGTCTTTGTCAATCAAGCTATTATCATAGCCATCTGATCATGATTTGGTATCCCAAAACATCAGAACTCTCAATACCATAGTACTTAGTACTCCTTTACTCTAAATATCTATCGGCTGTTAGTATACTTATTTATACGAAATATTCAAAAGAATCTTAATCTTACAAGCTACCATTATAAGCAGTTGATCTTCACTTATTATCCCAAAATGCATGAAAAAAACCTAAGATACTTAGTACTCGGAACTCGGATACTAATGTATACGACATAATGAAAAGAATCCTACTGCTCATACTACTTGATCAATACCTGATCCTCATTTGTTATAGCTTAAAATTTTTAGTAGTAGCTATATTTTTTAGCACCCCATGAGTCTAGTAAAGGTTAGCAATTCATGATTTAGATACATTAAGACAATATAAGTGCTAATATCTCTAAAAATAAAGCGGAACATGTGTATTGTCTCAATTTCATACGATATATCTGACGTCTACTTTCGTATTTTGTTATTTTTTTATAACTCTTAATAACTTGGAAGCTCCTGAAGCTCCTCCTCCGTATGTGTCCTCTCATTAGGTAAGCTCGGAGCAATAATCCTCATAAATCAATCTATCAATCCAACAAGTCACTGTATTCCTACCCTTCAGGAACGTTGCTAGCTTTGCTCTTTCGCATGCCTTTTCTTTCAAAGCACCGACTTTGCGACATTCAGCCATTCAAGCTCTCGAGCTACCACCGCCAGTAGACACTTTTTAATTACCCATGAAAAAGCAGTCCGTTCCTGCCATTCCGAACACCTACCGAGCAGAACGACTAGACGGGCGTACTTAAAAGCGCCGATGGAAAAATCGCTCATACCCACACACACACTTAACGCACCCGGTGCGGTTGGGAAAATAGCGGCTGCACTTAGGCTGCAGCCCAGTACTCAGCCAGTCCATTTACGCGGCCATTTACTGCTGCTGCTCCTGCTCACGGCACCGCGTTAGAATGCGCACGGCGTTGCCCGGCGCCGCAAAAGCGAAACAAAAGTGTATTAAGAAGGAATGCAAACAACAATAACAGCGAGGCGCGATTTTCCCTTTTGGTGCTCTCGACGTTCAGGTTGCCTCGGCGGCTTCCAACGCCGACCTGCAGCTGCTGCTTATTACGCAAATTTTATGCACTCACAGCCGGGGGAGAGGGACCGTTCCGTACTCTAAAAGTCGCCCTTGCCGGCTCCCCAGCCGCTTCGGGCCGTGTCTGCGATCTCATTTTTGTTTTTGTTTAGTGCTTTAGTTTACTTGCGCCCGCATGCTGTGGGGTAGTTTTTTGTTCCACGAGCGGAAGATAGAACCCGTACCGTTCGATGGTTAAAAATTCTCGCTCCAAAGTTCACAGTACAGTTGTTCTTTCGACGGTATCTTCAGCTTGAAAAGAGATTAACAACCCTTACCGGTTGCAGGGTGGAGTGCCCTGCGTGGAGAGGGCAATTTTCCCCGACCGACGCCGGTTCGCACAGCTTCTGGTTCAACCCAACCCAACCCAGTCCCCCATCCGTTTGACCCTCGCGAACCGAGGCTGAAAGAAAGCATAATAAAAGCGACCCCTCAACCGCTTTGCGGAAGAAAGCTTGCGGTTTCGCGCTACGCATGGAAACGTGCGTCCCGCCACCCTTCAAGGTACGGGCGCGGAAAAGCCCCGTAAGGTCATAGCCATCGCAATAACCGTGGTTCGGCGGGCCCGGGCCGGGCTGGTGTAGAAGGGCGCAAAGAAATGGTTCAAGTTGCAGCTGCGCGGCTCAAAACAGCTGATTTTGAGCGAAACTGAGGAGTGTTTCGTAATCCGGACCGGTTCGGGCAACGCGTTGGATAATATTCTTAAGAAAATCCTATTTTTTAAAGAGTTGATGTTCAAATGGAATGGTAGAGAAAAGAATGGAAAGATTTTTCCAACCTTTATCAGTTATTTCAAAAGTGTATTGCATTTTTTTTATATTATTTTTCAATCTAGTTAAGTGAAATGTATTTTTCATGACTTTCATAACTAAACTGAATTAACATTAAGATTTGTCATAAAAACTACATTGAAATAAAATTACCTATAAAACTATTTTGAATAGCTTAAAACAATCATAAAAGCTCTTGGAAGAAGGTTGAGTTCAAACAGATAATAAACCTATTACGTCGATAAACTAGTTCCATTGCTGCTCTCCACGTTTGGCGATTTTCAATTCATTCAACGAGTTGTTGCACTTTTTCTCACCCAAGAGGTGATTATGAGCATAAAATCAAAACCCTACCGTACGCCGAGCGTTGCGCAACACACGCTCCACAACAACGAAGTTAATAAATCTTTTCGGAGGCCATTTTTCCTCCCCTCTTTGTCCCAGATTAGGATTAGTTGGGACGGCGACTCCGAAACTGAAACCACTTGTAAATTTCACTTCCGAGAATAAAATATCTCACCGACGGTGGTAGTGGCTTCGGAAAAGGGGTAAAATCAAAGGTTCGAGCGGCGAGGCACCTCAATCAAAAAGGGCCACCACCGTCCGCCGGTTCCATCAGGTTCATTAGGTCAACTCTCCGTAGGAGGGAAGGTTATTTACGATCGGAGGAACCATACACTGAAACGGCCGACCCAGAGGATCCGATCGATTAGCCGGTTCATTTGGTCGAGGCGAGCGTAAAAAAGAGCGAATGATTAATCGACCGTTAATGCTACCTGGTGCCGGCTGGAACCCCGAAAACTGCACCGGATTTCGTCCCGCTCCCTTCCCACATTGGCCCTCCACTGCCCAGTCCTTCCCGATTGTTTTTCTTGTTCGATACGTCCAAGAGGAGCTTTCTTTCCCGTTGCACTTCTGGGTTGACATAATCGAGAGGCAACCCCGGGGAAGGTTCGCTGCGGGGTGTGGAGTTCGGGTCGGTGAAAAAGGTTGCTCAACCGGAACCGCTGCTCTGCGTGTGAGTGTGTGTGTGTGTATGTGCCCGTTGGAGCCGTTTTCCGTCCGCTGGAAGCGCACCTAATCGATCGAGGCTATTGTTGCCCCTCGGCCGAAGTAGGGTAATAGGGAGGAAAGGTTTAATTTGGACTTTAAGCTGACTGGAGGTGTGTTGTTGTTTTTGTTTCTTCTTCTCGTCTCACTGCCTTGCTGCCTCAAGACATAGAGACTTTCGAGGTTTACGAAATTTTGCTCATTTACGCTTTCCCAAATGCCCCTTTCCGATCGGCGCCGGCATAAGGGATTGGGTCGAAATCGGTTCCAAACTTCTCACCTCAACAGTTCCCAGAACTACACCGGGCAGTTACCTCCCGGGGAGGGTGGGCAGGTTGTCGCAATGTAATCGACACACAGCGTCCAACGACCGTCCAAGGTGTTGCGTTAATCGCAACGACCAATCGACCCAAGTCTCGGTGCGCCTCCATGGCAAGGCTACATTAGCAGACTCTCGATCACCCGAAACGGGATCCAAGCTTACCGGAGCGTCGAGACACCTTCACCGGCAGTGATGATGTGCAATTCTCACGCGATTACGCGATCGCAGAGGGGGCGGTGTTTTGGACACTTCTCATCACACACACCCCGGTATTGTGGAGGCTGTTCAGTAGTGCCATCGATGAGATGAGAAGCCTGTGAAGATCCCAGAATTCAGCGCAAGAGAGGGCCTAATCACATTGACGAGGAGCCTGCTCTTTTTTTCTGCCACTTGTAACCTCTGCTT
Organism: Anopheles cracens; assembly: GCA_002091845.1. Taxonomy (NCBI): domain Eukaryota; kingdom Metazoa; phylum Arthropoda; class Insecta; order Diptera; family Culicidae; genus Anopheles; species Anopheles cracens. Next base: position 127,268 of record KZ071194.1, on the reverse strand, counting down.
TTGTTGCATTTCTTGCGGGTGAAAACGGCAAACATTACCCTCCGTCGGGGTACATCTTCTGGCTGCGTCGGGGTAGTGATGTAAGTGTACGCAAAAAACAAAAAAAATCGCACCCGGGTGAGATAATTAGAGAGCACAGTAGGCTAGGTGGTTCGGTAGTAGGCGCTACCAGTTTTTCACTATCCCCGCTGGATCCAAGTGTGCTATGAGCGGTGTTATTAGTTCATCCGCCAGCCAACCACCACACTCACTCGCATCACCAAACTCGCCGTGTCGACGTCCGTGAATCGAACGAAAAGACTCCCCTCGGGGGAGTTAATCCGAGGCTCGGTAACCGGGCATCGACAATCGGCATCCCACGCCGGTGTTTCCCATCGCATGGCGCAACGATTTGTGCCCAATTTTGGAAAATTCGACTAGTAACGCTTCCTGCTGCGCTAATCGGTACTGATCGCTTCTTCGACCTTTCTTCGTTACGTTTCGCAGGTTTTTGCTGCTGTTGTTGTTGCTTTCGACGGATCGAGATACACGACGGGGATCGAGATACCCCCCTTCGGAGATGGTGGACTACTGCAACACACGGTCGGCAGCACCGAACGGTGGCACCGCCTCGATTACGACCGCCCTGCCGGCCTCCTTTCGGCTGGCGGCGAAGACGACGCGTCAGGCGCGCGAAAAGTCCACACTCCACAAGACGCTGGGCGACGGTCCGGTGGATGGCACCGGGGGTGGCCAGCAGGCGCGGGTGCGTACGGTGCGGCTGGTGCGACCCCATCACGGCTACAACCACCGGAACCTTCCGGCGTCCGGCAGCAACTTTGGATTCTCGATACGCGGCGGGCTGGAGTACGGGACGGGCTTTTTCGTGTCCGCCATCGAGCGTGACTCGGAAGCGGACCGGCAAGGGCTGAAGGTAAGTGGGTTTGTCGGGAGATTGCGGATGGATTGTAGATTAGCTGGGCAGCAGGTCGTGGCAGGAACTAACATAGCCACCTAATTTTTAGCAGCTTCGTCGTCTGTAACTGCTTGTTCTTTGAAGATAGTTAGACATTTTTATCATGTACTCCTTATGTTGGATCCTTATCTGGATCAGATAACTCTAAAACTCATGGAATAGAGTGCGTTTGATAGCTATTGCGCTATTGGATAGTTCAATATGCTATCTGCTAGCTTGCATATGACTTGGAGTACCAGTGAGAACATGAAATAATCTATTTCGTGTGATTTTTTGTCATTTTTGTAAGAATACGTTTCAAACAGCGATTATAACCTGTTTCATAACTTAAGTTCCACTCCCAGATGATTATTATAAATTGATTATTTAAAAGTGTTGTAAGAATGTTGATGTGTTGTAGCGACTTTGACTTTGACTTACATCAAGCATCCAGATAACGATTGGGTATGAGATTTCTGACATCACTTTCTGTTTCTTAACAATTTGATTCCACGTTCCTCCTCTGTCAAAGGAGGAGAACCAGATCATGTCAGGGTAGATCTGGTTCTGTTTGTGTTTCAGAAGATATTAAGATCTCTGAACTCATGTTTCTTGGCATTGCTACTCACAGCAGCAGAAGCAATAAAGTATTTCCTTTCAACACTTTACTTACCCAGAAGCTTAGTGTGCCATTCGTTCAACCAACACTTCTTCACTTCATGTTCAATCATTTCACAACACTTCATCATCAATACTTCATCAAACAGTAGTAGAACTAGTTTTACAATAAAGAAAATGAAAATATTTCGCTTGGATAAATCACACTTTATAAAACGTAAAGAAAAAACAGTCTAGAAATCTTCTGATCTTCAAACGAAGTCATCTGATCAGAAGATCAGCAGTTATCTGATTATAAAGAACGTGCTTTTCTTCTCAGGTTGGCGACCAAATCATCCGCGTCAATGGGTACCAGGTGGAGGACGCTGTTCACCGCGAGCTGGCGCAGTTCATCGCCAACCAGGAGCGGCTCATCATGAAAGTCCGTGGTGTGGGCATAGTGCCAATAAAAGAGTAAGTCGCTGCGCATGCAAAGCACCTCCGTTGGAAACCTTCTAACCGAAGCTCATCTCTTTCAGACGCACCGCAGACCCACTGACCTGGCACGTCGTATCGTTCGGTGTTTCACGTGACAAGCAGGACACCCTGCTGCTGGACGAACCGTGCGGTGGCGGCCGGGATCTGAAGGTGATCCTGTCCGTGGCGCCGCGCACGAAGCTGGGCTGCGGTATTTGCAAGGGCCCGGACTGGAAGCCCGGCATCTTCGTGCAGTTCACGAAGGAGGGCGGCGTGGCCCGGGAGGCCGGTCTGCGGCCGGGCGATCAGATCCTTTCCTGCAACGGGCACAGCTTTGCCGAGGCGTCCTTCGGTGAGGCGGTCGCCGTTATGAAGTCGTCTCATGTGCTGGAGCTGGTCGTGCGACCGAGTGCCGGGTTGGAACTGTTCCCCGGTGAGTCGAGCGGATATAACAGCTCCGCTAGCAGTGTCAACGGTGACCAGAGTCCGTGCTGGGGTGATCAAACCTCCAAACGGTTAAGTATCGTGCGGGAGGAGTCAATCTCGCACGACCGGCGACGGATGGCGCCGGTACCGACGGTGCCCGAGTTTCCGGCGTGTGACGATAAACCATCGACGGCTCCACCGCCACCGCCACCACAGCCTCAGCCGAATCAGGAACCACCGCAGCAGCAGCAGCAGCACCAGAGAGGTACGCTAGCCGGACAGGCGCGCAAGAAGAACACCACCATCATCGAGTTCTCGGAGCGCGGCGCGATCGTGAACCCCGAAGCGAAACAGAGTGAAACGAAAACGATCATTGTCGAGGTGCACCGGAGCGCGTCGGCCGGCTCGATCGTGGTGGACGACGACCCGGGCAATGGGACAGCGTCGGGCACGATCATCCCACCGCCACCGCCCCTGTTCGCCGACACGGTCTCCTCCGCTTCACAGTCAACGGCCGACCCGACGGCCCACGAGCTGGCCGCTTCGACGGCAGCGAACAGCTTGAGCAGTGCGATATCGGACGAGTTACGGCGCCGGGCACAGAAGAAAGCATCCGCCCCGGTTGGATCCGATCCCGCTACCGGACCAGCCGCGGCGCTAACCGAGCTCGAGAACCGGCTGAAGGAGAAGAACGTCCGCCTGCGCCCGGTTACGATGGCCATCTCCGACGAACGACACACGGCCCTGATGGACGAGTTCCGGGCGGTGCACAAACGGATGTTCAAAAACGGTTTCGACAACGCGGAACTAAAGGTAACACAGCCACGGCAGCGTCTCCTCCATCGACACATCCACAAATAACACAAGCGTTATTCTCTTTCACTGCAGAAGCAACCATCCAAACCAACCGATTCGGACCAGAGTCAACCCACCCCGGCCGAAAGCCAGCTCGCCGGCGGTAACGGGCTCCGGAAAGCTCCCAAAGGCACGATGGGACGCGTGGCGGCCACCGAGATGGCGAAAGCGAGCGGCGACAGTGCCGAGCTGGAGTCGATCGAATCGTTCAAACTGAATAACCCGCAGCCGACACCGGTTCGGCCACCGTCGTACTACTTCTGCCCGCAGGCCACCGGGCCACCGACGATGAAGAAATCCCAAAAACCGATCGCCGTCACGATCAGCGAGTACGCGACGAGCGCGGGACGTACGGAGGGCGCCAAAAACGCAACGCGCTTCGATTTCGGACAGCTGCGTACGGTGACCGAGACGATCGGGGCCGGTTCCAGGGATGGTGTCTCGCACCGGCAGCGTCAGGTGCCCATGACGTAACGAGACGATGACCAAAAAACGCACGATTATTCATTCTTTGCATGTTTTCTGCTTTTTGTTTGTGGTGATACGATATGTAAACTATGTTGTAACGTTTGTGTGTAAGTTCTACATGTAATCGAATCGATAAGATAAAATGTGATTGTGGATATAGGACGTGATCTTGTGTTTGCGTTTTTCTATGTTATCTGTTTGTTCCGTTCTCGATTGCACAGTTGGAATGAAGTTCAAATGCATGCCTAATCATTGTGATTGCGGAAGATAGTGGGAAAATAAAAAACATTATTACTCTAAGTTAAATAAGCTAAATATAGTCCTCTTCAACTGGAAGTATTAAAAGAGCCGAAAGAGCCGAATGCATGATGATATTACGGTTGTTCTTCAAAGTAGTTATTACATGTTCCGAAGCATAAAGCCAATTGCTTACTCATTTTTTGTGTACTCATCCATGGCCATCATGGATATAAGATATGGAGCGACGATGACAGTTCAATTTTGTACTGCGCGTATCTTCGAATCCGCGTAGCTCGCATATAGCGTATAGCGCACACCGTACTGTATTTTCACAAACGATAACTTTTCAAACGATAATAAAAACGACGGATGCCATTATACACTAAACTTTTGTTGCACACCAAACACCCAACACATCGTCGCACCACTACTGTTGACTGTATCTCGCCCGGTACAACCGGAAGCCACCCCACACCATCACGCACCCGTTGCCAATCGCCAGCAGGGTGGCGAAGATATGCTCCCGCACCTCATGCATCTGTTTGCTGCGATAGTGATCCTGTATTTCCTCCTCGTACGCGTCTTCGCTCGAGGTGAGCTTATCAACCGCGACACCGGCGTGCCGCAGTGTGTCGGTAATTTTTAGTGCAAGTTCCTTCGCAATGTCGTTACCGGCGAGTAGCAACACCTTCAGCTTGGGTGCGACCACCAACAGATCCTCTACGTCCGGCTGTTCGTAGTAGTTGTGCGCTAGACTGAGAACCTGCAGTGCCGGCAGCTGTACACCGGTCAGGTTCATCGGCGTCAGGAGATTCATGCGCAGCACCAACCACTCGAGCGTACCGGGCAGATCGGCGAGCGGGAACTGCTCGAGCATGTTGGAGCCCACGTGTAGGCCGGAAAGCCGCGTCAACCGGCGCAGCACCGAACCGTCGACGGTGGCGAGGTAGTTGTTGGCCAGCAGCAGCGTTTCGAGCTGCACGAGCGTGCTGAAGTTGGCGATCGTTTCCAGCTTGTTGCCACTCACGTCCAGATAGCGCAGCGCGTACGGAACTTCCCCGACTTCCGGTGCCGCAAGCGCCATGATCGAGTTCCCTTGGAAGTCCGCGTACTCCAGATCGACCGCGATTTCAACGTACTCTAGGGTGGTGAAGCAAATTTGCACCGCTTTCGGGCGGTGCAGGGACGTGTGTAGCACCGCGTCGTACGCGAAGATACTGTTCCGCTCCAGCAGCACCTTGCTCGATGGATGGGCCAACCGGACCTTACGCACCGTTTCCGGCATCTGCAGCGTCGAGTGGATCCGACCGGGTCGGTAGAGAAAGTTCGCCACCGTGCAGGCGTATATCTCCGAGCCGGGGTCGCACTTGTGTTCCCAGGGCTGATTCGTGAAGTTGCTTGCGACGATCGCCAGAAGCTGAGCGGCACTGGGGTGTAAGAAGAGAATTGTTAGCAAAACACGCTCACAATGGGAACACATCGGAGGGATACCTACACGAGGAAACACTTCATAATGGATGCTGTTCGGAACATCGTCCACATAGTACTGCCGCTCCGATGGACCTATGCAAAGGGGTCAAGAGGATCTAGTCTCGTACCAAGAATGCACAAGTTCTTATCACGCTGACGCCACGAGCGTGCGTAATGACGTCCGCGCTCTAGGCGCCTGCTATCGGCGTTTGTGGTTTGGCCTTTCCAATGATCGTATGTACCGCCTCCATCAACGTATCCAGCGCGGACGAAGCGACACCATGCTGGCTAGTGTTTGTAACGGCAAGTTCGCGAACCCATACCCTTGACAGTGAAGGCTGTGGATCGCTATCATCCATCCAGTGAACGGAAGTGATATCGGGGCAAGGGAACAGTTTTCTCGCCAAGAAGGATGTGATGCAAATGCCGTTGTGCTGTGGACCACAATCAATGCGTAGTTTAGTGTCGTTCCAAGCCTAGCGCCGGTAGCACAACGAACAGAGGAACAATCATGGAGAGTGTTCTAAGGTAAGGTAGCTACAGTAAACATTTGGATGCCATAAACTTCACTTTCACACTTTCCGAACGCAGACTTCAGATCGTGCTGGCGACAGCTTTCGGTGGTATTTGTGGCTCCACCCTGAGCCATCGCTGTCTAGCCGGTTCGGAAGCGTTCGCTTGCATCCTACCAAAGTTCGACTATCAGCCCGGCGAAGACATTCCGGTGTTTCACATACCGGAGAACGTGAGCGTGATACGCTTCGTAGATCCGCTCTACAACGTGCACGAGACGGACAACATCATTCAGATGTACGATCTGGTGCTCCATCGCCAGCTCAACTCACCCCGGGCGGTCGAGCTGTGCGATACGTACACGACGGCCGTGGAAATCCCGCCCGACCTGGAGTATGCGGAGTTCTCCGACGACAGCATCGAACTGCTGCATGTACCCGAGCACCCGCCGAGCGCGTTGCGCTATCTGGACCTCAACGGAAACTACCACCTTCACCCGGCCAACATTAGCCGGCTGGTGAACCTGGAAACGCTGCACCTGTCCAGCTGCGGTCTCGAAACGCTCCCGGCGGGCCTGTTCCGCGATCTGAACCGTCTCGCCCATCTGACCCTGTCGAGCAACAACATGCACACGGTCGACCTGACCGTGTTCCCGGTCAGCCTCACTCTGCTGCGGTTGGATGCAAACTGGATGACGGAGTTTCAGCTCGGTTCCACCGTCGGCCGCTACCCACTCCTGGAGGATCTTAACATCGAGCACAACGATCTGACGGAGTTGGACATACACGCGCTGGTTGCCGTCGCGCCCAAGCTGCGCCTGTTCTCCATCGGCGGCAATCCGCTGAAGCGCGCGTCGCTGAGCGCTACTCTCGACACGCTCGACAAGCTGCACATCGCGTACTACAACATGGAGCTGCCGCGCGATCAGGTGTGTGATCACGGTGAGCGCCGGTACCGGGGCGCATGCATCCCGACATCGGTGTTCACGCTCGAGTGGACCGATTGGCTGGAGCTGTTGCTCCTGTTTTTGGGGCTGGTGGCACTGCTGATTGCTGTCGGCTTCGGAGGTCCCAAACTTTGGGCGAGGTTCCAGGCGCGGAGTTCAGGCACCGCTAGCTCGGACAGTAGTTGTTGAGGAAAGTGTTTCAAGATTTGTGGCTAATTATTAGAAGTTGTAAGTAAACATTTCAATTTAAAATCAGTATTTGTAGATTTCCATCCCAATAAGATATATGATTCAGCATCTTCATATCATATGCATACATGTAGCGTCTAAGTCCGTCTACTGAATTGATTCTCGTCTTCATGGCTCTGCTTCTTACACTCGCACAACTGTTCCGAAAACGGTAAACTGTCGGTGTAAAAGAGAAAAAACACACATCGAAAAGATTGGTTAAAGCACAAGCATGCAAATCCGGACATCAAGAACTTCTGTCAATTTCCCTTGGTTCTAGAAAAAAATCGCAGACTTCGCATCAATAGCAGGTATAATACATAATTCTGTTACACGGTATTTTGATATTATACGTATGAAGTTAGATCACAATGTCAAAGTATGACTCAAAGTAATGAGATGCAAATTCTCCGATTATTGAGAGCCTGAAAATGAATGGCACCTACTAGTTCAGTCCTTCGTACGTTGGTTCGATCGTTCATTATAATATCACCTTACATAAGTAGCAGAAGTTATCAAAAGCACTTCTGCACAGGTTTCTTCTGTCTCATCTATCTATCCAGATCAAATTAATCATTTTTTCTACCTTTTTTCCATTCTACCATCCTCTTCCATCTGCAATCCCGAAAATTTGCTTGAACTTCTCCACGAAAAGATAATTTATGTAAAATTTATTTATAGTATGTATTAAGAAAGTTAAAATATCTACATGAACAGCAAATATGTAGTGTAGTACTCTTTTTTTGGCTGTAAAATTAAAAGACCGTTAAATGAAACGACATGGCCTGCTTGGATCTGACGTATGAAACGACGATGACAACCAAATTGTGTACTAAGCTGTCAGTTTGTCAAACGTCAGTTTGTCGAATTTCCGACCCGCGTATCTCTCATATATCGCATATATCGTATATCGTTAGTGACTATTGAGGAAGATAACACCGATGGATCGTACTGCGAACTCGTAACTGTTATGCATTGTTTTAATAAACAGCCATGTTTATTCGAAACTTTACTGTTAGTACACGTAACGCATACACGCAAATAGTGAACGTGCGATTTTTGACATATTTTTCAATTCAACATGCATCATTTGTTTCCTTCAACAGAATTAACGTTTCTAAGATAAAAACTAAACTAATGTTTCTAGGTTCCTGCCTTCACATGTTACCCAGAACCCGTGGCCATCCTAACCATACCGGAAACTTTAATAAGCGCCACTTGCGATAAGCGATTAACAGGAAAGGCAGCACGATAGTGTGACACTGAAAAGGCCGAAGTACGTGATAACGTGTGTGACGTCGAGTTGAGTTGCGTTTGCTCCATGCGACAACTACCGCCTAATTTCTTTTCTTTGATCGTTGCACATTTGTGGAATCGTGTGGTAAATCAAACTTTATTCTCTATAGCCTGTGGCTTTTATTGCTACGATCTACTGTTTTGTTTTTTTGCTACACTGATAACGTCCGGAGCGTCCCGAATGAAACTACACACATTGAAAGATGCACTCCCACGGAACGGACAGTTATTTGAGTTCTTAGTACAGAATCTTCACACCACTAATTGTGCCTCACAGTTGCACATTTGTGGAATCGTGTGGTAAATCAAACTTTATTCTCTATAGCCTGTGGCTTTTATTGCTACGATCTACTGTTTTGTTTTTTTGCTACACTGATAACGTCCGGAGCATCCCGAATGAAACTACACACATTGAAAGATGCACTCCCACGGAACGGACAGTTATTTGAGTTCTTAGTACAGAATCTTCACACCACTAATTGTGCCTCACAGTACACTATCTAACTACTACAGATTCGTTCGAAAAACTTATTGCAAAGCACCAACACACACACACCTACACCACAACGTACCGCCGTACCAGTGCATCACCTGCACACTACATCACTAATACCGCATCTGATACCAAATCCACCGGACGGACAAGACGAACACCGTCACCACCACCACCGCAACCACGATCAGAAACAGTGCCTTCCAGAAGGACCGTCCGCCCAGCATGGAGCCCCCGAAGCACAGATTGTCCACGAGATACTCGTCCGGGTCGCACTCCACCTCGCCGTCCTGTTCCGCGCCCAAGTAGAACGTCACGTTGTGGCGCCGCAGGTCGGCAATGATGCGCTCCGCCTCCTCCTTCGGGAAGGTGTTGTACGCGATCGGCAGCAGACGCAGGGCCGGCAGCGCGGTGAACAGCGCGGCCAGATCGAGCGTGGCCAGCGCGTTGCTCTCCAGATCGAGCTCGGTCAGTGCGGGCAGCGTAACGCCGGTGAGCGACAGTTCGCGCAGCTCGTTGCGCAGCAGGCGCAACACCGCCAGCCCTTTCGGTAGCGGGCGCAGGTCGATCGTTTCGAAGTGGTTGTCGCCGAGGTAGAGATGGGTCAGGTTGTCCATGCGCGCGAACACGTTCGCCTCGAGCGACCGGAGCCGGTTGCCCTCGAGGTTGAGCGTCTGCAGGCGGGCCAGCGCGGACAGATTGGCCACCGTCGTGAGCGAGTTGTGCGAGAGGTCGAGATAGCGCACGGCGTACGTGCTGTTCGCATCGGTTTCGATCACCGAGATGATGTTGTTGGTGAACTCGCCCCCCAGCAGGTTGACCGGCACGATCAGGTGCCGCAGCCCCGTGTCGACCAGCTGCACGTTGGGTGGATCGTGGAGGACGGTCGTGTGGAGCAGCGTGTCGTAGCGCGACGTCGCCTTCTGCCGGGCGTAGTAGTACCGCTCATACAGCAGCCGGACGGTGCGGACCGTCGCCGGGTAGCTGACCGTGGGCAGACTGTCGGGCTTTTTGGCGGCCACATCCGCATCGTACCGGAGCTCCCGGATGCTGCATACCGTCGGCTCCGTGCCCGGTTCACACTCGTACTTGACACCGGAGGCAACCGACAGGTGCACCAACAACGCCACCAAAGGAATGGTTCTGCACGAAATACAAAAAAGATTGCAAACGTATGCGCCTTGGAGAGTGATATCGTCCCGGCTGGTTGTGGGCAGTGTGGTGGTGTTTGTTTGATTTTTTTTGTTATTGCAAAATTCGCTAGCACCATTTGAGTTTGAAAATGGTAATCCCAAGCCGAACATACAAACACATTCGCAGAGGCGTCTGAAGATGATAGTCTAATCGCTGATATAGGGGCGGTACAGTAAGGCAGCACTTCAGGGCGAGCATTACAGGGTAGTTGCGAACAGTTGTGTCGATGAAGTTCGGAATGAAAATGCTAATACATAAGAACAATGATATAAACATGTAAATACTGTTAAGACAAACAGCTACATGTAATACAATCTAACAGTTTAAACTATCATAGACTCGTTGTATTTTTCGTTCCGCTAATCTAATTCGCTCAATCAATGCTTGAGACTTGGAGCAACCTTCAAAGATGTATGAATGTTTGGCGATTCGTGAATCTAAAATCTGGTCAAAACACAACATAAACTCATGAGTCTGTATCAGATGTGTACTCTACTCTACTCGTACTCGGTAGTCTACTCTACTAATACTAATACATACCCCATAGAACTTCTGCTCCTTTCCTGCTGTTTTATTCCTATTTTCTTCTTCAATCTATATATTGTAGTGTTCCTATAGTCAGTATTCAGCTCGTTCAATATGTTCATTAATTGACCAAGCAAGGACTTGGTTTATTAATTTCCATCCCATTTTAAGATCTGTATGTTTAAGCTAAATTGTTCGCTTTAGCTTTTCATCCTATAATATATTTAACTATACGATTTCACAGCACCTATTTCACAGCTACTTCTCATGATGCAAGACGAATACTTAATTACGAAAGAGAGTACTTAATTTACGAACTTTGATAAGTATGGATTTATGTTGCCTCATCAAATCAATTTTGAACTGAAATTTATATAGAGCTGTCTCCAAAAACATAAGTGACTCTATAGTTATTAAATGCACTGTACGATGATAACGCAACGGTCAGGCCGGCTTTCGGGACCGATGTGTTAGCGCCACAAGACGGAACACAGCTGACTATCATCCAGTTACGAATTAATTAAACCAATGAAGGCCAGCAAGGACAGGTCAAGACCTCCCAAGGTCGCAGTGCTAACGAAAAAGAAGATGAAAAAAAGAAATGCCCGCCTCTAGCGACAGTCGTGTCACGTCCGTCACAGTCTACTGAGCATTCATGTACCATTCCCTGGAACTGATATGATCCAAATACTTACCAGCTTACTTATCAGTGGCACTGTCAATCACTATCGCAGGGTTTTCTAGAGGAAGCTGTGCTGCCCTGAGTCTAAATCCGTCTTGACCTACATTGTGTCCATATGCCCACATTCTCATATTTCCTGGAATTCGATCGAAGATATGTTTTGGAAGAATATCTCAGACAAAGGCGAAGCCTTCAGACAGTTGACGCCCTGAAGACCCTGACAACTATTTTATTCAACATCTGTATGCAGTACAATTCCCCGACTCATTTTGAGCCCATAACCCACCCCGAGTTCAGGCGGGTGTGAACCCTTCTCCCTGCCACAGGCTAATGTACTGCTGGACGTTTCGCTTGACGGTCGCCAGCTCGGCCGAGTCTTCCTCGCTTATCGAGTAGATTTCCGCGAAGACGAACTCGTTCGGCACGACGAACGCGTTGCTCTGCGGGTTGGTGTAGCTCGTGATCGACACCAGCCGGTTCGGGTCGAGCTCCCCGTTCGTGAACAGCACATGCGTCGAGCGCGGATCCTGCCCGCCGTAGTGCCAATTGGTCAGCCGCACGCCGTCGTAGATGACGGCATCGGTTATCCACTCGCCGAACAGGGCCCGGCACGCCGACAGGAAGAAGTGCATCGTGACCCGATCGCCGAACGGCTGCTCGTCCAGGTCCGTCGTCCGGAACCAGCCGAACTCCGTGCACGCCTGGTACTGCGTCTGGCGCAGGGCGAGCAGCGCATTCTCCGGGGCGCCCGGCTGCAGCACCTGGGCGGCCTCCATGTTCGCGGCGAAATCGAACGGATTGCAGGGCAGGTTGGCGTAGTACACGTTCAGCCAGCTGGCCAGATGCGCGAGGGCGGTCTCCTCCGTCGCGTTCACCATACTAGAGCACACGTCGTGAATTTTGGACGTGCTCTGGTCGTTCAGCATCGCGTCCTGGATGGCCAGCTTCAGGTGGAAGAACAAGGTTTCCACGTCCAGCAGGCTGCCGGGTGCGATCGGTTCGCAGGTGTTCAGCAGCGTCGTCACCGTCTCATCCCGTTCGGCATCGATCAGATACTGGGCGGTACGGAAGGCGACCCACAGCAGACTGTAGCACTCGTCACCACCGAACCGGCGGATCATGTTGCCCACGTCACCGGCGTGCTCCTGGAAGTCGAAGCTCGCCATCACGGTCGCACCAGCGCCCCAGGCGCCATCGATGATGTTGGGGAACCGCTGTCGGGCCCAGGTCGCTAGTGCACCCGCGTACCCAATACCCATCAGGATGACTTTGGCATTCGGATCACGCACCAAGTTGGTGCGCAGATGATCAATCCACTCTATCAGATCCATGAGCGCTTGCTCCGACTTCAGGAAGCGCAAGTTCTCCGTCGAGTAGTCCCTGGAGAGGATCAAAGTTAATCAAAGTTCACACCTACGAATGGCGCAACAGGGCTTAACCACTTACGCAACAGGGCTGCTGCCGCCATAGTACCGATGCTCGTTCGTGAACAGCCAGGCCCCATCCCGGGCGGCCGTGTCGTACAGCAGACCGTGCTCGACGTAGTACGTCGTCAGCGGAAAGTTACCACCGACGAAGATGAAGATAGGACCACCGGGCCGGTACAGCTCGTCGTTCGAAAAGTAGCTAAACTCAAACGTGTCCCGATTCTGGGGGTTGAAGTGGTCGATCCTTGTGCGGAAGCGATACCCGATCGTCCGTGCGTTACCCGTCACGTACTCCTTCGGGACGGCCGGTTGGGCGAGATGACGCTGCAGCTCACCCAGCACGCGGGTACTCTTTGCGGCCGGTGTCGCCGACACCAGCGTTACTACGAGCGCAACAAGCGCGAACACTTTCGAGAGCATCATTTTCGGAACTAATCCAGCCGGAGCGTGTGCGGTGCGCGTATATAAAGCGTGTTTAGGCGCGTGCGTAAAGCGGGACGCTTGGTCCGGCCTTTTGTCGGAAGATAGGATTGTGTCGGGACGGGCATGGATTGCGGGTCGTTATGTCGTAATCGCTATCGGTGCAGGGGATGACCAATTGGACGTGCAGGCCGATAAAGGCAGGTGGGGTTTGCACGATACCATCAAGGGATGTCATTTCCGAGTGTGACGTTCCGGAACGGCACTAGGGACCAAAGTGACCAATGCTTATCATTGGACACCTTCGACCAGGTGTCACCGCCACGATCAGGAAATGTTCTAGACAACTCATTCGTGCTCATTTTACAATCGTCTACATAACTCCAAGCTTTAACGGAAAGGGCATTATAATCAATAATTAACCAAATGATTGTGTTCGGTGGTCTTTCAGTCACTCTTGATCTACGATTTTCTTTTTAGACTATTCATTACATTCATAACCTAGATCTTAGAATATGCCACTGTGGTTTGATCTTTGCTCAACGCCTCGTCCATCTACCAACTAGATCATATTCAGAAATTCCGATGATTCTTAGGTCATTATGTTAAAGTCATGACTCCGTACCCAGTATGATGTCAGATGCTAGGCTTGGAGTCTCTAGAAGACCATCGACTTAGGTATCCTTAGGCAGTAGGTCCTTCTGTCTCACGGCTTTGGCGATCCTTACTGCTTACTGTTCTCATTTGGCCTATATGGTCCTGATCTTCATCTCCGATCTAGCCCATCTCAAACGATTGCTCCTTCCATGCCTTATTTCGTCTTTTTTGTGAGAATGTGTGTAACTTAGCATCTTAGTTAGTTTAAATATGTATTTTTTTTTTAAATCATATTAACAGAAACAAGTGGCAACTACAAACAACAAACTAATACTTCGAAATAACGAACTCTGCAATAATGAATTTGAACGCCTGCAGATATGCACACTCGAACCCAATTACAGTCGAATCTCAACTCGCCAAAGCTCAAGCGATCTCTTTTATTCTATTGCTCGAGTGTACTAGTTCCAGTACTTGAGTTACTGTCTAATTTGTGGGTAATATCCGAGTAATGATATTATGAGCCTGATTTTCATTGATTTTTGAAGGTTATTTCAGGATCAATATTAGCAAGAATTCTTCACGAGCCGAGCTATACCAACTAATACGACTGGTTTAGACTGGGTTTAGAGTAATATCTTGTTTCTCCCACTCTCGGACAATAAAGTGTACAATTTCTAAAGAAACTCGCAACTATTCCGAAGAAATTGTGACGTCAAGTTTTGTACAACCTTATCATTTACTCTCCGTTTCGAATACCTAAGCGTTGCGTTGCTTTACTTATTAGATAATTCCACACAGACACCTAACCATTCCAATTGCTGGACATTACTACCGATGGTCTTGTAATCATAACAACATACGAAATCGCCCGTGTCGTGTTATCATTACATCCAATAACGCGATGCGGTCGTATGCCGACGATGTATACAATCGTAAATTCAATACAACCTGCGATAATCATTTATCGCCGCAAATAGCACCAATCGAATTAAGCGAATGTCCAGCTGTACTGGATTTGATAATGTCGGCTCGCTAACTACACGCTAACCATGGGCGGAAGTAATGGACGGCTACTATTGCCCGGCAGGGAACCTTCACGAACGTCGTGAGAATATATAGACCTCCGTGTATCCTCCGGTGTGGCCAATCCTATGCCCGGCATCACGTTCCGTAGATGCACTCTTTTCCCAAATCCTGCAATGCAATCGGCACCGAACCGAGCTATGTCCCGGGAGACGGAGGGTTTATCTACGCTGTGCGATAATCTTGAGCTTTGCGCAAGGAAGGAGGTATAAAAGCTAACCCCCGGGGACACCGTGCGCCGACACGGTAGTCCATGGTGGTCTACCGAACGATTACGAACGAGTGTACAAGAAAACGAGTGTCAGTGACAGTAGCAATGAAAGGCGGTGTACTCCCAGCTCTGGTGGCCGTTTTGGCCGCCTGCAGTGGTGACGTGGTGCGTGCTGCTAGCGGTCAGCAGCGCCTGGTCCGTGAGGCATGGTTCGAGACGCGTGTCGATCACTTCAATCCCCGCAATCAGGATAAGTTCGCGATGCGCTACTACATCAACGATGAGCACGCGTACGCCCGAGGGCCTATCTTCATCGTTGTGGGCACGACCGCACCCGTCTTGACGCGCTGGATCACGGAGGGGTTGTTCTACGATACGGCGTACCTCGAGGGTGCCTATCTGTTCGCGAACGAACTGCGCTACTTCGGCTACAGCCAGCCGGTGGAGTAAGCAACGCGGCGTGTATAGCGAACGCTCTAGCCACGGTGACGTTCTAATGGGAAAATCTTACCCCCTACAGAAATGCCGAGACGGAGAACATGGACTTCCTGAACACCGACCAGGCGCTGGCGGATCTGGCCGAGTGGATCACGTACCTGAAGGAAACGTACGTCAGCAATCCGACCGCCAAAGTCATCCTGATGGGTACCTCCTTCGGTGGGGCGCTTGCCACTCGCTTCCGTCAGAAGTATCCCCATCTGGCCAACGGTGTGTGGGTGTCGAGCGGAGCCATCGAGGCAAATCTGGCGTTCGTCGGCTACAACGAAGCACTCGGCAACAGCATCCGCGAGTACGGCAGTGACGCCTGCTACAGCACCATCTGGAGCGGGTTCCGCGTGGCACAGAACATGGTCCAGCTCGGGCTCTCCGAGCTCCTGTCGACCGAGTTCCACCTGTGCGACCCGCTCGACACGGACAACGCGCTGGACGTGCGTGCCTTCCTGCTGGGGCTGCGGGATGACATCGAGTTCGAGATGTTGCATCTGCGCAACGTCAACTCGATTCGCGAGATGTGCGCGGAGCTGGAGCAGCAGCGCGACACCAGCCTGAACGCGCTGATCGATTGGTTCGCCCGGGAGCACCAGTACGAGCAGTGCGTCCACCTGAACTTCGATCGCTACATGCAGCGGTTCGTCGAGACGGACTTCAACACCGCCAACATGCAGGCGGGCCACCGGCAGCGGCTCTGGCTGCAGTGCACCGAGGAGGGCTTCTTCGTCCAGGTGTGCCAGCGTGCGTTCGGCGAGTGGCTCACGGCGGACGTGATCGACCGGCAGCTCCGGTCGACGAACACGCGCTTCGGCGGACTCCAGCCGGCGATCGAGCGGGCACACTTCACGAACGGTGGGGTCGATCCGTACCGCGTCGGCAGCCCGCTGACCGATCTGAACGCGAAAGCACCGGCAACGGTCATCCCGCAGACGTTCGTCTCGCCGGATCTGGACTCGATCGACTACGTGTACGACTCGGAGGAGCTGATCGCCGCTAAGGAGCGCACGAGAACGCTGATCGACGTGTGGATCTTCGAGGACTTCGAGCCGATCCACGTTTAGGGCGGGTTACTTTAATAAACGAGCATGCTAAACCTAGCCCCTAGTACATTTGGCGTCCGGTTTGATTGTTTTATTCCGATAAGATTGCTCTCTTCAGACTTAAGGCTATAATCGACACTTCGAGATAATGGATTATCGAGGATTAAACGGGAACAGGTAGCTCTCGAAGAGCTCCTTCAGACGACGCTTCACCGCGACCAGCTCGGCCGAATCGTGATCCTCCGAGATAGCACGCAAATCCGCTCCGGCCAGCTCACCCGGTATGACGTCCGCCAGCGCGTACGCGTTCAGATCGGACACGATGCTTGTGTATCGCCACGGATCGAACGCACCGTTCGTGAAGTGGGCCTGCATCACGTTCGGAGTGCTGCCACCGAACCGTGCGTTCGTTCTTTCGGTCGACAGGTACATGAGCTGCGGTGTAACCCATTCGCCAAACACCCGGCGACACATCTCGTAGTACAGCTCCATCTGGACACGCTCCCCGAACGGCTGCAGATCGGAGTCGGTCGTGAAGAACCACCCGTACTCGGTGCACTGTTGGTACAGGAACTGACGATCGCCCGACACGTTGCTATCGTCCGCCGGTGAAGTCTCCCGGAGCGACTCGATCAGTACATCGAAGTCGACGACAATGCATCCGTTACCCTCCTCGAAGCGCCAGTTGAACCAGTTCGCAAACGCGTCCAGAGATGTTGGGAAACCGCTGGCCGTAATGTCCTCGCAGACGGCCGCAAAGTCCCGAACGCTGCGAAAGACATGACAATGACGTATAACTGCGCCCGAACGCAGAGTTGAACTCTCACACTCACTTTCCGTTGCGCATCGTGTACAGCTCGATGGACGTCATCAGCACGCTGAAGAAGTACGCCACCTGCATACGATCGGTCGCGTCGATCGGACGGCAAAGGTTCAACTCCTCGTACAGTATACCCTCCAGTCCTAGGTCGATCAGATTCTGAGCCACGTGGAACGCGATAAAGATGCGATTGTAGCACTCCTGGCTACCCGAAGCGATCGCCGTTTCGGCCCATTCGGATGAGAACTCTTGGAAATCGTATACCGCCCTCAAGTACCCGCTCGAGGACCACGCAGCGTCCGCTAGGTGCGGATATCGCACGCGGAACCACGTCGCCAGTCCACCGCCTAGTCCAGTGCCCGCCACTAGTACGTGAGCGAACGGATTGCCGATCACGTTACGCCGTAGGTGCAGCACAAAGTCGGCCACATCGGCCAGAATTTGATCGGTGGTCAGTAGTCTAAGACTTTCTACGCTCAGGTCTCTGGAGGGGCGTACAAATTGAAGTTAACTTCAAATTTTGCGTACACTCAGTTCACTATTGCCACTAAACTCACCCGACCGGTTGACTTTCGCCATAGAACCGTGTTTCGAGGGCAAACACGGCGCCCCCTAGATCACGAGCCATCTCATTGATCAACGTACTCTCGTCAATCAGCGCAGGATCGAGCGGGACATCGCCAGTGAGAAAGACGAACAGCGGTCCACTTTCGACAAAGTGGTCCATGTTCGATAGGTACCGATTGCTCCAGGTGGCCCCATCCTGATTGTTGAAGTGGTCCACTTCGGTCGTAAAGAACTCCACGGTGATGTTCGCATTGCTCTGTGACGGTTCGG
>KZ071194.1:82725-101465 GCA_002091845.1 Anopheles cracens | reverse complement strand
AACATGCGAGGTAAGTCATCAGAATGCGTCCAATCCAGTTTGCTGCTTTCAATTGTTCTAGATATGTAGGAATATAAACAACTATTTAAATGTGGTTTTTACTGACTTATTTCATGAACAGCAGACGAAGAACTTCCATCAAATAATGAGAAATACACCAGTGTCAAAATCAACCCAGATTTTTCAGCCCACGGAAGGCTCCTGCGAGATGGAAAATCTGGGTCGGAAAATCTGTCGCACATGGGTCATCCGTGTGCAGCACGCGAAACGTTGCTATGTTGGTTTTCCGCGGCGGGCAACAAAGAAAAAGGCAACTCCATCACGCAATGCCAAGAAGATCACGCACAAACACACACATACACACAAATCCACAAACACCCCGGCAACGTTGCTAGGCAACGGTTCCACGCAGCCAACAAAAACACTTGTGCTATGGTTTCTCACCACATTTTCCTCCCTCTCGCCTACTCACGCAAGAGAAAGAGCCCAAAACAGAGGAGCGCGCGCGCGCGAGCGAACACACAGGTGGATGGAAAACCCAAGTGCGCCGGGCAGGAGAGATCTCGGATCGCAGCAACCGCGTGCCCGAGCGACGCGACTGCCCGGGGAGAATCATTCGCCGAATGACAGCTGTCGGCAGCAGATGGGAAAACACGACGCGTAGGAGAGCCCTGCAATCATAGGCAAGAAGGCAGGCCGAAACCAGCAAGCAGGCTAGGCTAGAAGAGGTGCTGAGAAAAGTGTTCGTGTGGTCCGCGATGCTGCGGTGTGCTGTGAGCGAAACGTAAAACGTGCGTGAGTGAGCTTGTAAGTTGGACGGGTGTGTATTTAAGCACCGTGCGCTGAACGTGCGAATGCTTGTCTTTGTGCTTTTGTGTGACTAAATGAGTGCGTTTCAAGCCATTAAAGGATCACACACCTTGCAGACGGTCGATATAATAGATAGAATCGGTCGAAGGCGAGCCGTGCGATTGAGATAAGGTGTGTGTTAGAGAAGCAAGTGCCTACTACGCCAAACAAGAGCCTACTATGTGAGCTTTCAGGCGCGGGTGTTAGTGATCGAAAACTTCTACCGCAGTGAACCGTAGTGAACCTTACACTATTGTCCTAAGTGCGAACGCAGCGCGGTATTCTTCCACCACATTAGCCCGTGATTGCCGTGAGGAAAGCAAAACAACAAAAAAACACCAAAATTGATCGTGATCGAACCGTTTGCAAATTCGGGTTCCAAATAATGGCCACCGCCAACGGAGACCGGTGCGTTCGGAAGTCGACGCCGCCGTCGCCGCCGCCGCCGCCCGCGTTTCGTTTAATTATCACCCAACGCCGAAGCTTCCCGTGCGTCTTCTGTATCGCGTAATCGGGCACCGCGAGCCATGCTTCATCTTCATCGCACCGCGTCGAACGATCGGCCATTACTCAACCATCGGCATCGGCCATTCCGTGCGAGCGGTGTTGATTTGCAACCATTTATTTTGGGGTTCAATTTCAGCAGCGCTGCTGCTGCCTGGAGCAGCAGGCAAAAACGAAAAACCTTATAAAAATCCCCACATCCCACGACGATCGATTACGCACGTTTGCGCACGTTGCGCAGGTTTTTCGCGCTCGAGTTAAAATATTTTATTGCTCTTAAGTGAACAGTTTTGCACGCGTGATTTTTTTTTCCTGTTGTTGTTGCTTTGTTTTGTTTCTTGCGTTTCTGCCGTTCGTAAAGAAAAGTGAGCCTGATCTCGTCTGGTCTGGTTGTGTGTGGTGCTAAAAGATTTTCGATTTTTTTTCTTGTTTTTCGAAAGGGGGGAGATCATTTCCTCCTTAAAAAATCAGCATTTTTCATGCATGTGTATGTGTGTGTGTGTGTGTCCCCTAAATGCTGTGCGAAGCCAGGAAGCGCTTGCTGCCTGTCTGTCTGTATGTGTGCACCAATTATAATTCACTTTTTAAAGCATCCGACGCACTGAAACGTTTTAGGGCGAAAACCGAAAGCTGGTTCCGGGCTCATTTTCTCCGTTCGCCGTTTGTTATTGGGCTTAGAAAACAAAGCACACACATACACAGTCTACATGCATGCAAGCATGTAAACGAGATGAGAGTAGACAAAAAAAAACACAAGGCTCAATCCGACAAAAAGCTCCACAATTATCCAATAATAAGCAGCGCGGGCGCCGCGCGGGTGACGAGCGACGGCGATCGATGCCGCGGAAAAATGGCAATTATCTTACGTTTGCCGGGTGTTTTTTGTTTGTTTCAAAATGGTTGTCTTTTCCAAAATGTTGGTTCAGGTGTCCGCAAAGTGTTTAGTTTGCTATCCCCGCACTGCGAACGACGCGTTGTGTTTGCCAAATATGTTACGAAAAAATCAATCAAAATGGCGACGGTTGCATAGTGTGTGATCTTTTCTAGCGTTTGTTGATTTTTGTCTATTTTTTATTTGATATTCTGATCATCGATATCAGTTTGTCAGCTCTATAAGATGTTAGTCTCAATTGAAGGCCCATTTAGTGATTGAGCCAAAATTAACGTGGAATTTTGTCTTGTTTCTTGAATTGTTTAAAAAATACTTATCGAAATATAGATTATCATTCAATAAACTATGGATAACTTTAGTCCAATAGTTTTTTCATTCATATTTTGATTGAAATAGTTTAGTTTTGTATTAAAACCAATGCAAACATAGTTATTTTTATCAAAGTTGAATGCAATCTCTTGGAGAGTTAAATACTCCAAATTTAAACTCCTCCAATACTCCAATATTTTCATATCACTTTCGTTCGATCACTCGATCACTACAAATTTGACAGTAAATTAAGACAGTCATTTCGATCTTCAAGCAGTTATTCTTTGTTTGGAATAACGTCCCACATTATTCTGTGCGTTTCCATTGTTGCTTTCTCAGCGTTTAATTTTCAATCACAAACATCTACGTGTATCTCACACACAGTTAAAAAAAAAAACAAAGAAAAACAAAAACCAATCTTTCACATCCGGCCACGATCAAACAGCTTAATAGTTTGGAAACAATTTTTAAGTGCGTGTTCACCGTTTTCACTTTCCCGCATCCTTTCCCAGTGCAGTGCCGGTGCCAGCTAGTGGGTTGTAGCGAAACGAAAGAACGCTTAAACGCGACCTGATCTACGCTGTGACCCACATCTTCGGGTCGTTTTCGAGCACATTTTTGTGTGTGAAGTGTGTGTGTGTGTGTGTCTTTTTCTGGGTTTGTTTCTAAATCGTTGACTGCTGCACGCCACACCACCGGAACGGAACGGAAGCCGAAGCCGAATCAAATCCCTGGCTGGCTGGTAGCTGGAGATCCCTAAAACTTCGAAGGCGACGACGACGCTCAGCCGACCAGGAGAACGATGGGACTGCTTGGATGGATCAAAAAGTAAGTACGCGCCTATAAACACCATAAGAAACTAACAATGTCCGAGTTTTGGGTCGAAATGATAGAGAATTACCTGTTTCTCGTCCACATGCTATAGGGCAGGGGTTGGTAAGCTTTTTAAGAAAACTCGTGTATACATTCACGTGAGACACGTCAACTACAAGGATGAGAATTTAAATTCAATGTAATATTTAAATCGTTAAAAGTGGCTATCAAGAGATATACCTTCACTTTCAAGTCTTATAAACAAATATGGAATACTTATGCAGCCAAATCTAAAATTCATTTTTACGTTCTTATTCATATATGTTCAATTTTCCAGTTTTTTGAATATCCCAGTTTCGTATAGCTTAATATAAAAAATATAGAAAATCAATTGTAAGGCAGAGGAACAACACCATAAGCTCAGCCACTCGTGATGTATTTGCACATTACATACAAATACATACATACATACATACAAATTGCACATTTGTTTCGAAAAGTCTGTTTGTATATTTGTGGATCGTTTTTACATGAAAACGACATAAATAGTCCTGTGGATATGTTTTTCCTAATTCGTGAAACAACGCTCACGATATTTTGAAAGATATACCAAAACTTTACTCTCCAACTTTGCCGACCCCTGCCATATCGGGACTTGGGCCATATTTTGAAGGGTCTATCATCATCAAACCTTCCTCCGCTCTGGGATGTTGTGTGGGACATCAACTCTTCCGCCGTAGCTGAAGACGGTTAGAAATGTTTGATGAAAATCCCAAAACTATCGTGTCTGGAGCCGCAAAGAAGAAGGTCAGATGAAAAGGCGAACGAGTGGTAGATAATTTCGTACGACAATTTTCTGGTCCGACTCGGTTTGACTTGAGGTGTTTTTCTGTTTTGTTTTTGTTCGAGCTTCTCAGTTTGAGGTTACGGTTGGGCTGGTTCGGTGTATTCTACCGTGTCGTGATGTGGCTTGGCGCGTTTTAAAAAGCCTTCCCTTCCCGTGGATGGGAAATCAATGTCACAATTTGCCCTGGCACGTTGAGGTGCTGTCCAGACAGCGGTTGCTTAAAAATCGTACGATCAAATTTGCTTTTATTTCTGCGAGTCCAGCTCTTGGCGCTTGCTGCTTTGTGTTGGCAGCCGGCAGGAAGTTACTTCATTCGCAGGAACAACGAGCGCTTTAAAATTCCGCATCGCAACGAGCCCGTGGCAAATGCTTTTTGTTGACAGTTGGAGAGATTTATTACCAAACGTTCCTGGAGCGCGAGCTTGGGGCATTCATAGCTCAATTTGGACAGGAAACCTTCACGCCTTGGTGAGGAGCAAGTGTGCCAACTTTGTTAAACCACTATCAAATAGCTTGTGCCTATTGATTTTGCACAAACACACATTTCGTGTCACCCCTAACAGCGGAACAGTTAACCCTCTTCAGTCCGGCGCCTATCGGGAGCAGAGGTGGGCTGCGGGCTCCTGGTGGCCAGCGCGAGAAACATTCCCCCCCCTGCTCCGGAACGGTAGTTCGCGCTTTTCCGAGTGGTCTATGATTTATGAGCTCACCTCACACGGGCACACGATACACACGTTAACCGCATATCGTTCATCGAGTGAAACCCTCCTGGGTGGACGAAGAACGGACGAATTGGAGCGCAAGCCGGGCCGAGACACCACTAGCCCAGTTGGTTCGCTCGGAATGCTCCGTCTTGCAGCCGTGTATGCAGCCCGGAGTGGCATGGAAAGCATCTTGTGCAAATAATAATGGCAAGTACTGGCCGGCTTTTCCCAGAGGCCGTCCGTGGCACCGTTGCGTGATGAACAGTGACGATCGGATTTTTCCGGCGCCTAACGGTACGGTGCGCCACCGTGAGCGAGGGAAGGAAAAGTAATTGTATTTTTTTTGCACAATACATTGTTTCCTTTAACGTCTTCAAGACGCGCTGCGACGTTATCATAATGGTGATTGATTTTAGCTTTCTTTCTAATCATGCCGTTCAATATTTTAATGGATTCATCTCCTGTGGATATGTTTTTCCTAATTCGTGAAACAACGCTCACGATATTTTGAAAGATATACCAAAACTTTACTCTCCAACTTTGCCGACCCCTGCCATATCGGGACTTGGGCCATATTTTGAAGGGTCTATCATCATCAAACCTTCCTCCGCTCTGGGATGTTGTGTGGGACCTGTGGATATGTTTTTCCTAATTCGTGAAACAACGCTCACGATATTTTGAAAGATATACCAAAACTTTACTCTCCAACTTTGCCGACCCCTGCCATATCGGGACTTGGGCCATATTTTGAAGGGTCTATCATCATCAAACCTTCCTCCGCTCTGGGATGTTGTGTGGGACATCAACTCTTCCGCCGTAGCTGAAGACGGTTAGAAATGTTTGATGAAAATCCCAAAACTATCGTGTCTGGAGCCGCAAAGAAGAAGGTCAGATGAAAAGGCGAACGAGTGGTAGATAATTTCGTACGACAATTTTCTGGTCCGACTCGGTTTGACTTGAGGTGTTTTTCTGTTTTGTTTTTGTTCGAGCTTCTCAGTTTGAGGTTACGGTTGGGCTGGTTCGGTGTATTCTACCGTGTCGTGATGTGGCTTGGCGCGTTTTAAAAAGCCTTCCCTTCCCGTGGATGGGAAATCAATGTCACAATTTGCCCTGGCACGTTGAGGTGCTGTCCAGACAGCGGTTGCTTAAAAATCGTACGATCAAATTTGCTTTTATTTCTGCGAGTCCAGCTCTTGGCGCTTGCTGCTTTGTGTTGGCAGCCGGCAGGAAGTTACTTCATTCGCAGGAACAACGAGCGCTTTAAAATTCCGCATCGCAACGAGCCCGTGGCAAATGCTTTTTGTTGACAGTTGGAGAGATTTATTACCAAACGTTCCTGGAGCGCGAGCTTGGGGCATTCATAGCTCAATTTGGACAGGAAACCTTCACGCCTTGGTGAGGAGCAAGTGTGCCAACTTTGTTAAACCACTATCAAATAGCTTGTGCCTATTGATTTTGCACAAACACACATTTCGTGTCACCCCTAACAGCGGAACAGTTAACCCTCTTCAGTCCGGCGCCTATCGGGAGCAGAGGTGGGCTGCGGGCTCCTGGTGGCCAGCGCGAGAAACATTCCCCGCCTCTCTGCTCCGGAACGGTAGTTCGCGCTTTTCCGAGTGGTCTATGATTTATGAGCTCACCTCACACGGGCACACGATACACACGTTAACCGCATATCGTTCATCGAGTGAAACCCTCCTGGGTGGACGAAGAACGGACGAATTGGAGCGCAAGCCGGGCCGAGACACCACTAGCCCAGTTGGTTCGCTCGGAATGCTCCGTCTTGCAGCCGTGTATGCAGCCCGGAGTGGCATGGAAAGCATCTTGTGCAAATAATAATGGCAAGTACTGGCCGGCTTTTCCCAGAGGCCGTCCGTGGCACCGTTGCGTGATGAACAGTGACGATCGGATTTTTCCGGCGCCTAACGGTACGGTGCGCCACCGTGAGCGAGGGAAGGAAAAGTAATTGTATTTTTTTTGCACAATACATTGTTTCCTTTAACGTCTTCAAGACGCGCTGCGACGTTATCATAATGGTGATTGATTTTAGCTTTCTTTCTAATCATGCCGTTCAATATTTTAATGGATTCATCTCGTTTGGGATATTGTGCAATTATTAAGCTAATTTAATGATTATTGATTATTGCAATTTATTTCTCATTATACATAATATGACACATAAACAAAACCGTCAAAATTGTGAGATATCCTATAAGGCTTTTCTACTCAAGCCTTTGTTAAGTCTGACAGTAAGACTGTAATAGTGTTTCTTTTCCTCTCGGCTCCGAAAGTATTCTCTGCTGATATTTTGTATAAAGATCCATATATTCGACTGTGGTCAGTACCAATGCATTACAATTTTATTTCCTTTATCATTACCTTTGAATAACTGACAGTCGGAAGAGGTTCACTTTCACGTCACAAAAAAAGTGACATTAGGTAAATCGGTTGATTTTTAAACTTATAAAATTCATTTAAATTCATATTTTTTGTAGTTCTAGTTTTGATTGCAATTTCGATGAAAAGAAAC
Organism: Anopheles cracens; assembly: GCA_002091845.1. Taxonomy (NCBI): domain Eukaryota; kingdom Metazoa; phylum Arthropoda; class Insecta; order Diptera; family Culicidae; genus Anopheles; species Anopheles cracens. The sequence goes on along the minus strand of KZ071194.1, from coordinate 94,017 downwards.
ACCAAAAAGTTTTCCTTTACGAGTAGCCTTGGTTGGAAAGATTTTCACGAAATTTCCAGAATATTTTCATAATATTTTCAATCTTCTAAACCTTTCCACGACAATTGAAAACTCAAAATGTCTTATTCACAAAAAATAGATCGACAAATTGGGGAGGGATGCTAATTTAAGTCTCAAAAAGCTGTATATTCTGCATCTGCGTATTACGTTTAGAGTAATGAAAAGGAATACCCAAATCGTGAGCCTAAACCTTGCTCCGTTCTGGAAAAGATTCCGAAGGTTTACAGCAGCAAGCAAACGCTCCAACAGAACAAATACGCGATCTCCTTTCACCAAACATCCCACCCAAAACGGGACCCAGCATTTTCGTCTATGCTCTACCCTCCCCATTCCTTTGCGCTTTAATTAACGATCACATGGCATGAATGCATCGCGAACGAACAGCGGTATGATGGATGGACACGCCAGGGCCTCCATTATGCCAGATCATCTAGCAAAGTGTTTCCACGGCCGAACGGCGGCACTCGAGATAATTCGCTGCTTCTGAACCAGCCCAAAACGCTGCTCGGTCGTGGTAAGAATGATCGCGTTCTCCGCGGTTCTTCCGCGAACGACTCGCCCCTCCCAAGCACGGAGTTTATTGATTTAATATTTTATCCGTAGCATCTGCCTACCACTCTCCCCCTCCCCTCCCCCCACGGGAAACCCCCGCGCAAGTACAGTTGCTTTTCAATTAATACCTTTCTCCAGGCCGGATTCCGTTCCGAATCGATCGATCGGTTGCCCCGGTCCGTTACGCTGCCGGGTAGGATAGAGGAAAAGAAAAAGTTCTGCTCGTGGCTCGGTCTGCTATTTCTGGCATTCTTCGCGCCTAATCTTGCACCAATTTTACCTCGAACGAAGCTGAACATGCTGCTCGATTTGACCATCGCTCAACCCGGACCACCGGGGAAGGAGGATTTCCTGGCTCCGGAGAGAACACCGGAAGGGCAAATTCTCAACGCGAACGCGCTCCGTCCAGATGGTACCAGAACAACCGTACATTCGGAAAGCGGCTACGCAAAACTGAAGCATCGGAAACGCCACCACACACACACACACACACACACGAGCCCCGTCTGGAGGCTGCTTTTCACACGCAGAATTTAAAACGCCCGCCATAACCTCGGCGCGCTTGCCTGCGGATCGGAATTTCAATTGTTGTTTAGTCGATTCCGGTCCAGTTCGGGTGGCCCGTGGTGTTCGCCCTCCCGCCGAAACCGTTCGCAATTGTTCGGTTTCGGGTGGGGCGTTAGGAGGCGATTATGTTTCTGCCGCTCGCATGCGAGGGTGATGTTCGCACGGTCGGGGCCGGTATGGACGCTTGGGGCTCGGTGTGCCGGCGGGAAAACTTACACGCGTGCGTGAGAACGAAGTTCACAAGAATATGCACACCGAATGCGAATGCGATCAATTTCCGGCGCTTATGTTGTCATTCGAGCCGGCTGACCTTCGCGGTGGTGTGGCGCAGGCACTTCGAACTGGATACCTGCATCCTGCGCGCGCTGATTGGACGGCTTTCACACGGACAAAACGGTAAAGGTCACGCGCCCGCGGGGATTAGAGTTTCACGCGGCTTGTATCGCTTTACACACGCTGCACCATAGAATTTGGAGGAAATTGCTACACCAATAACACACTTGCTATCATTATGGCCGTGTGCAATCGTGTTGGAATTAGGTGCAGGTTGTTGAATTTATTGGTCGATATCATGTCATTGATTTGTTAAACAACATAGTAAATCAACGAATGATGAATAATGTATGGAAGTCACTAACCATAAACGAGTATGGGTTTTTGGAGGTTTTTTGTAAATCTCCATTATTCATTCTCTTTTCAAGAGTTTAAAGTTTTCAGTGGCGTTTTTCATTCTAATATGTGATAAATATGTCTAAACCCTTCATTTTTACCAGAATATCGGATTGCTGTGTTTCATTGAAGTAATTATCAGCATTTTCCTATTTTATATAAAGTACATGGTACTAGAAAGCATAAATGCTATTGCTTTTGGAGCAGGTCGTTTACAACACTTTAAATAGCGTTTACAACACTATTTAAATAAAACTTGCATCAGTAAAGTAAAACTGCCTAATTAAATTTTACAAATGATAGTTGAAAATGTTTAAAGAAAGTTTGTGGTTGTATTAGTTCTTTATAGATTTGTTTTGTGATAAAACTGAATGATTTTTTTGAACAATTTTCTATAACAGATGCAAGAAATCGCGAACGAATCAACTTGGTGGCTTTGCATATCATAAATATTGTTTAGGTTTTCTTCGTCCATACTACATAAACAATTTAAGAAGGATTTTCAATCTTTTTTTAAGATCGCTTAGCAACACAGGTTAAGAAGACGGTTTTTGTACCTATAAAAAAATCAAATATTCAAACTGCCATTTAAGAACATATGCAATACATGTTTTAATTTCATTTTTTGTTGTTATATAGAAACACATAGCTTCAATATTTTAGGCAATCTTTAAATCTGTATTTCTTTTTACAATAGATTATTGAAACTCTCATAAAAAGAAAACTTGTACTTTTTATACATAGTTTTGCATTTTCCGCTTGGTTTTAAAGAATACCAAAAGTTTCGATTTATAGATTTTATGTTAATGGCAAAAAGGTGGCATTGATCGTACTGGTGTATATTATAAAATGTGCCTTCAAGTAATAGAGCTAAACGTAAAATCACTTTGAGAGTGGGAATAATAAGTATATGCCTTAAATCATTAATAAACAATAATAATTTAATATTGTTAAATCCTTTACAAGCACAATAAGCATATCATTAGTAAACATGTCTTATTGCCATTTATGTTACCTTCGGAGCTAGTTGAGAATGCTAAAAAACCTCGTGACATTTATGCGTTTAGCAGCACCGTTCTGTGCCGCAACGCACCGTTCTTTGACAATGCGTGCTCCCACAGCGAACCCGTAAAGTTATCCAACAGACAAACAATGCACGCTCGCAGCGGATCACGCCGCCCGAACATTGCATTGTCGCCAATTTTACCCACCGGGGCGCGCAAAACGGGCAACGCAAGGTCCACCGCTGCATAATATTCGCCGTGAGTTTTTCGTACGCAGCACAGTAGCCCCGGCGGCGGTTCAGATTGGTGGAAATGAAAACTGGGCAGGTCATTTCCCTGGTTACGCTCCCGTGCACTTAACGGGGCAAACAGAACAAATGAAAAATTCTAAATGTTTGTGGCAGCGGAGGCAGTGCCAAGGGCTGACGACGGTGGCGGCGGCGATGTGAGCGCAGATGGTACGATATCAGGCCGCGCGCGCTGTCCGGCATTCCAACCGTTCCACTCACTGGCTGCGAGTGAGAATGTGGAACCACACCGTGCGCTCCGACGCGGGATGGGCACCGAAATCGCCACCAAAATGCTACCATCATCAGGCCCATAAACTGCATACGCCTGGGAGTGATACCGTTCCGTGCGCCCGGCTGAACCAATTCTACGCATATTTCTATGGTACATTTGTCACGCATCGGCGCACAACGGCACGAACGCAAAGTGAGCACACTGGTGTGGCAGGGAATTAGGCTGCGGGACCAGAACAGGTGTGACAGTAAGGTGTTCCGCGTGTTCGGCTACAGCTGGTGCAATCAAAATGCACGTGACGAAGTGCCTTTGTTGTATGTCCACTGTTTTCCATAATCTAGAGGTAATGAATGACGTCATCTGCTTTGGAAACGGTGATGATCAGATGATGAGGCAGAAGTTGTTTTTATAAAACGCTAGTTGAATCATCTAATGAATATATCTACACTTTGAGAGACAGGGTCAGAGTTGCAATGGTTTGAAATGTACTTGGACATCATCTTTAGAAGGTTAGCCTTTGAATTTTGTGGCTAGAATAGCTAGGGAGTGTCTTAGGACTAAATCGCAGCGAATTCAAAATTAATTTATTCTGGATTTTTCTGAACATTTCTTGTATGCCTTGACTTGTTGAAATCAGAGGTTATCATTACAACTTAGTTACACCAGTCTTAATTTTTTCTATAACTACACAAGAACACTGTCAGAAATGCATTTGAGTTGTAGGATCATTCTCTTGCATTCTCTTGCAGGACCATTCTATGCCTATGTTAGGACCTGTGTAGGGCTAAGTCGCGGCCGATATTGCTTGAGCTATTTGACGTCACTTTGAAGTCTATTTTTGGCATTCACTGAGCGAAACTTTTACTGAATTCCATATACCAGCATGTAGGGGCTATGGCAATTCCACTATAATCCATGTCGTAAGTAATTGTAAAGTTCTTTTAAACCCATTGCACACATATAATATCTTAAATTAAAAGGGAATGTCGATAGCACTTACAATTTTTAAGCAATCGACGGTCAATGTAGCACAAGTCCCAATAGACACCTAAGAAGAAGGTTAATTTAGTCCAACAATGTGTGTCTCGCACCTTCGAGTTTTGCTCGAAGATCACGAGCTTCATACCATAGAAGGTGTCAAAATCTTAACCGCCCGAGATATATTGCCACCGTCACACCTTACTTTACACCGGAAATGCATCTGCAATGGTTACATCTTCTGCCCTCCATGGCTTTTTTACGGTTGCCACAATACGACCAGGCTGCGGTTTTGTGGCAGTGCCTACATCCGATTGCACACCCGCACACTTCGCTCCTGATCAGATCTTCGTCCCCCCTCCCAAACGGACGGTCACAAAATGGTCGAACATTCGTTTTCCATTTGACTCCCTGCGGGCTGCACGCTTCTTCACGGTCGCTGCCTGATGATGTTCGGTTGAGATATTGTGGCCCAGCTTTGGCTAAATTCGGGGAATGAATGTAGCTGTACGTTTGAAATGAATTCATTTATGAGTTACATCAGAAAACGTGCCGGGCTGGAAGAGGTAACTTCGAGAATGGACAGCGTTTGAGGCTTTCTTTTCTATTCTACGATTAGTGCAATACAGTCCTACTTTTATCTTAAGACAGTGCGTATTCCTCTAAAATATACTATATTGGATATTAAAAGTTTCTTAACCTCGATATTTTAATAAATAATAATCATTATTTGTTGGGCCTAATTAAGGAAACGGAGAAGGAGATATGAGTTGTTTTCATTTCCGGCTGTATTGAATCCTATGTTTAATTAAATTTTTGAATACTTCAAAATTGTAATTAATATATCTTCCTATATTATTCACAAACACTATAGCTTTGAGGCCAAATTTGTTTAGCCGCGGCCTTGGTGATGGGTCTCAAAAATGATTATTTTATTGATTTACATGATTTCTCTTAAGTAACCTTTGTTTAATTTTGATAAAACATCAATAGTATTAAATGTAATCGATGCCAAGTCGAAAATATTTTGAAATAGAGTTGCTCAAATGAGTTCAACAGTAAAGTATTTATTTAAAATAATGTTAGCTCTTCAAGATGAGCTAGAAATAAACTGTTATACATAGAAATCACTGCATAAATTGTTTTTTTTTTCTAATTTCCCATGCTCACTCCCGAGTGGAGTTTCAAATTTCTATCACCCAAACGGCATTGCAAACTAAGCCGGACTGGGCTGGGATAGGCTGGGTCCGTTTATGCAATTAAGTGAGCCGAGTTTTGTGTTTTGCCTAATAAAGCCATTTTCCGATCAAATTACCGGGGTGCAAACAAACCGAGCTGTGAAGGCAGCAGCCCACGATCAACACCAACCGAGTGCGCGTCATCCATTTCGACATCCATCAGACGAGCCGATGATGTGCAATCAGATTGTTTAGCTGGAAAGCGAGATAGGAAGAGGGAGGCGGGTGTTTCTCCCTTCCCATCCGCTCCCCCCAAACATCCTCAAACTGCAACTGCAATTGCACTGCAAAACGTTGCCGCATTGTTTTATTTTGTTTCACTGCACCGCTGCAGACGATGCAATTTCATTTCACATTTCACGATGACAGGCGCAACAAAAACCCATCCGGGCACCGCACCGGTGCAGGGAAAAAACAATTGCACGAGGCCAACCGCACCGCACCGGTTCGAAAATCAACAGACGCCGCCCGAGCGCCAATTACAGCGAACGCGATCGTGGGTCAGATCGTGTGCGCAAGTGTGAAAAATTATCCACCACCACCACCCTCGGTAACCGGGGGGCTTGCTCGCTGCGGTATGGTTTTGCATTTTATTTTAGCTAATCTGTAACCCGACGTAACCTTTAGTGACGGTCAGTGAGCGGATCGGATCGGATTGGTGGCAGATGCGGCGCTGGGCCGGCGAAAGTTTAACCGAACGAACGAAACGAAGCGCGATCGATAGCAACCGAGCCGACCGGGTGAGCTTCATGCGCAGCCCGCTGATCGCCGGTAAACGATAGCGAGCGCCACTTGAAGGGCACCGGAGGGGGGGGGCCGCAACGCAGCAGATGGGCAGACGGATGATTCCACAATCATATGACACCATCAATCATGGCGCTTTAGAGGATAGGGTATAATTTACGGCTGCAAGCCACTGCCCGCAGATTGACTCGAACTGGCCATTTCCGGGTCACGGATGCGAGAAGGACGGTGGTCTTTGCGCTTATTCTAACCAAGCTCGCTGTGATCTGACCTTTTCCCGGGACGATTTTTCAGAGTGAAAGTGACGACTTTCTAGAACCGTGATACGTTCAACCCTTGCATTTTGAATTTGATAAGCCAAAAGGCGTTATATAATGTGTAAAGTTGCCAGACATGAAACGAATTTTTCGATATAAACGTAAAAAGTATTAAAAAGAATTAACTAATACTGAAAAAATCGCAAAAAAACGCGTTAAATTATCATCGAAATCAAAAGACTTCAACGCCAAGCGACGAACCCGGAAAACTTTCGCCGTTCCGCTCTTTGGGGTGGGGAATCTCACCGTCCCTGTGGGAAGAATTTTGTCAAACCGTGAGTGGACGTATAAAAATTTGCGCCAGCAAACAAAAAAAGCACGCGCAACAAGTGCGCAAACCAACCGGTGAGCAAAAACGCATTTTTTAATGTCACCTTCGTTAGCCACTTCCGGTGGTGTCCGGTGCTGCCATGCGAGTGAAAATTGCTTGCCCTGTGATGTGATGTGTGGCCTGAATAGTGTGTGTGTGTGTCTGTGCTGTCCCGAAGCTTTGTGGTTATTGCTCGCATGGGACGGCCGCTGTACACCGTTTAACCGCAAATGCTGTCATAGTCCGGTCTGTCCGCTGTTGGCGCTTCCCTTGTTGCTATCGTGCACCGTTCAACATGCTTTTAATTAATCAAGATGCCAACGGGGACGGGTCAAACAAACGGTGCGTTGTGAGAGTTCCGCCCGGGATTTGCGGAAAACTACGGCGGGAAAGTAAACGCTGACCTGCGGGCCGGCGGCTTGGTGAACCTTGGCAATCACTGCCAACAAAGGGTTTTCGGTAGCCGAGTGGGCGGTGTGGAAAACAAAGGCCCAATGCGAAAAGCATGACCTCAACACACAGTGCGTAGTTGAGCCTGTACGCGTGCCTCTTTAGTTCACTTTAAGTGCTGACCTTTTTTTTTTTTCGCCGCTCTACCCATTACCGAGCCCGGATGAGATGTCAAAGGTTGAGAAGAAAAACACTCTTCCCAGATGAATCTACAGGCTGGGAAGTGGCAGCCAAAGTGAGCCATCTAATCAGATTTGGTTTTACGGCTTTGCTTCGAAAACGGCTTGTCTGGGTGGGAGGGGTTTTCTTTGCCAGTCGCTGATAAAGACCGCAAGATGCGAAAGAATGGAAACGGGAGCACGCACGTTTCTCCTTCGCGCATGGGCAGAGCAGCAAAAAATGGGCACAGAATGGAAAAATGCACCCTTCTCCGGTTGGAAACCCTGTTTTCACAGTACATTTCGCAGCACATTTTTGTCCACATTACTGGTTTTCAGCGGTGCCATTGTTCTCGCATCGATAGAAATTATTGTTTCCCAGTTAGTGGTTCGGGTTTTCTACGCAGTTTATCTCTGTTTTCCTGCTCTCCATACACATCCCCCGGCTTTAACATTCTCCGCCATGCTCCGCCGTGCTCGGTACGGCGATCCTCACACACGTTCAATGTCTCGTGTGAACTCAATCCCACCGGAAATGCGTTTAATGTACGATTTTCCCTTTTTTTTTCGAGGGCATAATTTCTTTACCGTAGCGTCGGGGGCAGTCGCGGCAAGAAGAATCTGTTTTTCGTTGTTTCACTTTTTCGCTCCTTTCGACGCCCATTCGCCCGGTTGATCTGATTTTTCCCAATTGAAAATGGCCCCATACACACAGACGCACAATGCACATTTGTGTGGTGTGTGGTACATTCCTGAGCGAAGCCTGAGCACGTGAGTTTTACGCACCATAGTCACATTATTCACCCGAGGGTGCCGGTGGAAAGCACGACTCGATGGAATTGCTTTCCATACGGAGAGTGAAGCGAAGAATTTACCTTTGACGGTGAGGATGTTTTTCTTCCTATTATGTTATTTTTTATACCAAGAAGAATTACCCTTTCCTGAGAATTTATTATTCAGACCCGAAAAACTTTTCTTTATGTTTTATCATTTCGTCATTCTTCGCTAAAATTTGTATAAAAATGTAAATTACCTTCCTAACCTTACCTAACAATTTTATTCGCCTCATTAATTCCTTCACAAATTAACAAATATCTAATGAGACATACTAATGCTTGGAGGTTCTATTTAAGAGGTAAAGGAATATCCTTTTGTATAATAGTCGTATTCATTGCAAAGAATGCTCGTAGAATGCTTAAGTAACAGAGAATTAACGTTAGGATGGTGTTCGAGAGTTAAATTAAAAAAAGATATTAAACAAAATACCGAATATTACAAAAAGATTAACACGATTTCATTCCACCTATCCTTGGACATAAATTTGCTTAAGTTACAAATCTTCAAGTTCGCATCTTCAACCTTTAACATGACTGAACGAATTAGTGAAGAATTATGCTGATGTTTCGAACATCTCGGACCCGAGAAATTGTAAATGATGTTTTCAAAGGTAATTTACTAAAAACGAGGAAAAACTAAAAAAATGACTATTTTATGTAGTAAATTGAAGAGTCGTTTCAAATATCTAGAATATAAACAGAAACAGTGCTTAATTTCGCCTAATTTAAAAGCGCATTTCTGCTTTGGTATTATTAACGCTTGCTTATTTGGCTTTCATAATATCTTCCACACAGAGCAGTTACATTGAACTGTTTAGAAATGTCGCTCGACACATAATATTTTATTATTTGTATTACCATTTAAGTGTAACTAAGGAATTTTTGGAAGGAATCTGTAAAGGAAATAATTTGAAATTATTTTGGAAGGACTATCATCTCTTAAAGATCGCATGCAGTTTAAGTAAAATAAAAGACACTTCAACATGAACATGAAATTAATCTTTAAAATAGATCCAACTTTGTTCGGGATGAACTTAGCATGATCGGCTGGTTCAGTATGTTTAAGCATTTTATCGATATTTTCATGAATATGTAATGTACATTTCTAAAAAGCCACGCAAGTTATTCAAATATACCCTCATTACAAAGTCGCAGCAATTGTATTCAGAAATAGTAAATGAAAGCAAATAGTACAACTTAATCGTTACCAATCTGCACGCACCATCGATATTGCAGAACTCCAAAGAAAAAAGGCAAACACAACTCGCAGTGGCACGCACCTCTGCGAGCATCTTCTTGCGATTTTTCCGCCATTGCGTGACAGTTTCCTCCGCTTCCACTTTGCGCTTCACTTGTGCGCTCCGGGTTGGCGCTGCGTCCGAACGGTTTTGCTTAATGAGGGTAAAACGTGATAATTTCCTATCGTTCGCACGCGAATTAGTGAAGAATTATGCTGATGTTTCGAACATCTCGGACCCGAGAAATTGTAAATGATGTTTTCAAAGGTAATTTACTAAAAACGAGGAAAAACTAAAAAAATGACTATTTTATGTAGTAAATTGAAGAGTCGTTTCAAATATCTAGAATATAAACAGAAACAGTGCTTAATTTCGCCTAATTTAAAAGCGCATTTCTGCTTTGGTATTATTAACGCTTGCTTATTTGGCTTTCATAATATCTTCCACACAGAGCAGTTACATTGAACTGTTTAGAAATGCCGCTCGACACATAATATTTTATTATTTGTATTACCATTTAAGTGTAACTAAGGAATTTTTGGAAGGAATCTGTAAAGGAAATAATTTGAAATTATTTTGGAAGGACTATCATCTCTTAAAGATCGCATGCAGTTTAAGTAAAATAAAAGACACTTCAACATGAACATGAAATTAATCTTTAAAATAGATCCAACTTTGTTCGGGATGAACTTAGCATGATCGGCTGGTTCAGTATGTTTAAGCATTTTATCGATATTTTCATGAATATGTAATGTACATTTCTAAAAAGCCACGCAAGTTATTCAAATATACCCTCATTACAAAGTCGCAGCAATTGTATTCAGAAATAGTAAATGAAAGCAAATAGTACAACTTAATCGTTACCAATCTGCACGCACCATCGATATTGCAGAACTCCAAAGAAAAAAGGCAAACACAACTCGCAGTGGCACGCACCTCTGCGAGCATCTTCTTGCGATTTTTCCGCCATTGCGTGACAGTTTCCTCCGCTTCCACTTTGCGCTTCACTTGTGCGCTCCGGGTTGGCGCTGCGTCCGAACGGTTTTGCTTAATGAGGGTAAAACGTGATAATTTCCTATCGTTCGCACGCGTTTTTGAGCCTGCTCCTCCGCACCGGGCTGTGAGCATTCGCTTTTCCCTCCAGGCAACCGCTTTCCAACCATTTTCACAATGCGCGGTCGCCTTGCTGACAGGTGTTAACAAGCACCCGAAAAGAGGTGTTCATTGACAGAGGGAAACATAAAACCGCAGCGCCTTCTAATGAGATTTTATGACAATTTTCGGTAATTTTCTTTCACCGGGAAAGAGAGGAAAAACTTAAGGTGTAACAACGACCGATACAAAAAAAAATCCCCAAAAATAAAACCCGACTCTCTATTACTTACATATGCGAACAGCGAACGGCAGGGACCGATCGCGGGCAAATCGTTTGTGGATTTAGCTCTGTTAATTATTCGTACCGCTCGCCGGTTGCACACGGCGGGAAGATCGAGTAGGAAATGGTCCCGTGCGAACGAAATCGTAAATTTTCTTTCGATTTCATGCCGCAACGCTCGCCCGTCAACCCCATAAACGGTTGAACAAACTGGGTGATGAATTTACGGTTTCATTTTTACTCTCATTTCCCGCCGAATGGCGTTTTGGGGATG
>KZ071194.1:72188-82715 GCA_002091845.1 Anopheles cracens | reverse complement strand
CTCAAATAAACTGACGAATTGAATTAATCAGTGCCGATTCATAAGTCATGTCAAATGCACATTTTATGACCGATGGAACCGACCGGTAAGTACCGAAAATCCGTTACCGCGCACGGCTTTCTCCGATCGAGGACCGACCGGTCGCTTCCACCGGAGCGTGTACCCTTGAACCGTTTGAACCGCGACACTGGATGAATTTGAAATTAATAGGAAAAAAGTGAAAATTCTACTTCAAAAACACTTTCGCAGGGCGGCCCGATGCGACGTCCGGATTGAGCTGTATCGATAAGTGGACCTGTCCGGACAGGCTCCGTTTGGTCCGGTCCTGACCCGACCCGGCACAAATGGACACAATCGACCTCCCCCTCCCACAGCAACAGGTGATAATCACCGGCGAGACTGAAATTACTTTCATTTCGAACCCTTTTCCGTTTCATGTGTATACAGAGAGGAGAAAAAAAGCAACCCCTCATCGGGTTCGCTATCAAACCAACCGAGATGAGAAGATTAAAACACTATTTTCGCTTTCCACCGTCACTGTCACTTTCAACGAGGCTTCGAAGCAGCAAAAAAAATACTTCTTTACGATGACTTCATTGACTTCGGACCGACACTTCACTTCCGGAAGCAATGTCACGCATACTAAACGGTCGCGCCGGGTGCTTCCTACTACCGGCCACTACTTTACCCACTAAATCACATTCCCCCTTACCGAAGCCCCCGTCTGCCACTGCCCTCGAGGGAATGGAATGTACAATTAAATCACCTCGCGACAGCCGGTGTCAAAATTTTGGGACAGTTCGTAGCATTTTTTCTCTTTTTTTCGAGGAGCCCATTTTATGCGCGGGAGAAGACATAAAAGTGTCCAAAAAGCTGGCCCGGGTATCTCGCGGGTCGGGTTAGTGATCTCGTCGGCCGTCCATCATTGTTGTACGGGCGTGTCGAGATCTTAATCATCGCGCCATTGTTGCGAGGTGACGGTAGCACCTTCCGATTGCGGTACCAACCGCCTGACACGGTCGGCACACGCCACGCCACTGTGCACCTGGATTGGGGGGAAATTTTGAACATTTTCCACACTCCAATCCATTCCTAAGTGCACTTGTTAGGTTGAACGTAATTGCAGTGATTAGAATGTTTTGTGAGTGGCAGTTCTTATTCATTTTTATGCGTCATTCAATTTAAACCGAGCCAGCTTCCTGTCAAAGTAAATTTACGACCGTGCCTTCGTTGCTTCACAGTCCACCGGGCAGGGCAGCTTTTACCGGTTGCTTTTTCGCATTTTTGTTTTGCTTTGTTTTGTTTTCAGCCACCGATGAATCTTCCGCTGGGAAGGTTTGTTTTCTGCGGAAAACCGCGTAATCACACGAGGAGCCATCCGTTACACGGCCCATCACCCAAGATCACCTCGCCGGGGTCCGTTCGTTGCAACCCGAGATCTGGCCGGCCGCACAAAGTGAAAACAATCGTTTTAAACAGATAAATCGCGAACACATCGGCAGCACCGCACGGCGGAAATAGGGAGCCGCGACGAGGAGGGCGAAAAACCAACACCCTTTTCTCCCAATTTTTCCACCACGGCCACCACCGTTGTTGATGGAAGGCGAAAAAAGTGAAAACCATGAAAATCGGTGCAATTCATTAGCGAGTACACTGTTGCTTGAGCTGCTTGAGAAGAAGGAAGAAGAAAAAATGGCCCACAGACGTGCATGGGTCAGCTTATAAATTTCCTTTCTCTCTCACTCTCTCTCTCTCTCCCTCACACACAATCTCCGTCTGTCGGCGATTTAGGTCCCGAAGATCGTTTGCACGGTGCAGAAAGATTGATACACGGGCGTGCGCGGCTGGGCGCCTTTATTTACCAATGAGGGCGTGAAAATTAATCACGTTACACCGACGATTTTCGTGCCGGGCGTTCCCGTGTTTGTTCTCCCCGTCCCGTCCCGTCCCGATCGTAAATCTGGCCCTGTCGGCGCCCGGTTGCGATTTATTTTGCACGCGGATCACCTAAATTCAACACCTTCAGGAGGGGAGGAGAAGTGGCTTCAGGGAAAGTGAGGTGGCTTTTCTTTGTTTTTCAATTAGGCGGCTTCTCGGGCGACGGCGTGGGGTGCAGGCGCAGGTGGAGGCTCCCGGGTCCCGGGTTTGGCAAATGGAGGCCCCGTTTTCGGACCCGCTTGTGCAACGCCGCTGGAGCGAATGGGAAAAGTAAATGGAAATTCGACACGTTCGGTTCGGTTCTGTGGTGGAAATTTCGTTTTCGACTTCGGTTGGGCAATGGGTTTAGAAGCGAGAAAGAAAAGAACCGTGCCTGATTTTGCGGCAAATTGGACAGAGGAATCGATTCAATGGCGCTCGATGAAGAGATCAAATGGGTTAATTGCCGATCGGCTGTTGTCAAATCATGAAATTATGAACTTGAAGTTTGCCTGCAATGAGTTGCAATGAGTCTAATCCAGGGTGGCCAAACATATTACTTGCCTGTTCTTTTGTAATCAGTCCAGACCTTCAGGGCTGGATGAATAATTAAATTTTTCAAACTAATCTTCACCACATTTAACATATCAAAACGAATTAAGCCTTTGAAATTTGAAATGAGAACGTCTAGCTTTCAAAACTGACAGTTGCTACCAGATCCAATATTTTCGGCATAGGAACATGTAGGAACATTGCATGCACGAACTAGACCAAGAAAAGAACATTGTCATCTGAAATACTTCGGGTTTGAAAAAAGATATTGTCTCCGCAAGTAAGATTGCATCGTTTTGCTCCAAAATTTGAAGTTTTATTGGAAACAAAATTTGATCGATTCAAAGTATTCTCCATAGACAACTGTTTCCAAAACTAGTTTTGACTCACCCAATTGAAGTAAGACTTATTTTGGCAAAAGGGTTCGGCATCCATCGAAACAAGCATTAATCGGGTACTGCTATGTTTATGACTATATGGAGGCTGAGATCGAATACCCATTCCAGTATTTAATTAGTTTCGAACGGCTACCATTTCCAGAGCAGGATCTAATCCCGGTTAAAACGAGACTTTGGAACAGTTTAGACCAATACATTATATCACATATTTTTCTTGAAGCAAAAAATAGACCAGAGCCGCACTTTTCTTCACGTTAAAGAGTAGTAGAATAGAGTGGCTATTGGCAGATGTCCAAATCATTGAATGTAACATTTGAAATCTGATATTCCAGCCAGAAATGTAGTAGTGACACAATGTTTCGGAAAACGTTGGAAGCTTTCTTTAAGACCCAATATAAAAATGAATGGAAAAAGCGCAAAACGAAGTATTGACATAAAGTGACCAGCTCCCAAATGAATGTCCCATGCTAGAAAAATTAACCCACCCATGTAAAGCGTTTGAGGTTAGACGTTTTGAATATGCCTCTACCAAGCTAGTTGGAGACCTATTTGTATTGTGTTTTTTGTTATTTGCTTTCTTCGAGGAATTTTAATTCGATTCATGCATCTTATAGAAACCCCCTAACAACCTAAATAATCACAATTAAATTTATTCCCGTCTCACCTTCCATCCCCGCCACACGCGAAAGTGATGTCGTTCTTCCACGGCAGTACCGGGCGCAACTCTTTCCGTTCCGGTCCGGTTCGGTTCGGCTTAAGCTTGATCGCAATTTAAACCCGCGTGCCGGGTGCCGACGAAAGCAGCGCGATCCATCCACGAGCTCGCGTTGTTTATCGCGTGTCTCAATATTTAATGCAGTTAAAGCATAAAAAATGGCGACGCTTTGATCGCTGAACGCCGCGAAGAATTAAGCTCCGGCACGGAGTATTTGTTCTGCCGGTCTATGGCCATTGCAGATCGCTTTGTGCCGACCCAACTTAGATGGGTCGCCGTTTTTTTTTCGTTATGTTTTTAAATGCTTAATCCATCCGGCAACAGCAAACGGAAACGAAAAGCGACATCAACTTTTGCGGGCTTTTCCTCCGCGCGGGGTGGGATGATGCCCTTCTTGGACGCACGGACTCACCGTTGGAAAGTGTGAAATTCGGTTCGCTTCACTTTATGCCGACTGTCACTTTCTATCATTTCTGTGAAACTCCGACACCACCCTGTTTGCACTGGTGCACACTGAAAAAAAAACAGTGCGCGATTGTGATCGTGTCCGGTGGGACGCGACAGCCAGACAACTACTCCTCACTGTCACGCGGGGGTGAACCACTCGACTCTGCGCTGTAAGTTCAACAGTCGGTTTCAGCAAAGCTAGCAGCAAAATTATGCGTCTTTCCGTCCCAGTACCTCAGGTACACTGGTTGGCCGAGATGTTGGCCGTTCCGGCCGGTAACTTCTCAACACGTGTGTAAAAGCCGTACGTCTTTCTCACATCGAGCGTATAATTTAATAAACACTGCGAAGAGGAAAATTATCGCACGGGTACGAATGGAGTCGCAGCTTCAGCTTTCCCGGCAGCAGCAAGAGGCCTCCTCTTTTTATCGTGCTCCTCTCCTTGGTCAACTTTTTTTTGCATACATTGCTCCACAGAAAACCTGCGTGCTTTTTCACCACCCACGTCTCCCAGATACAAAGTGAGAAATTAGTCACAAAGACACTAAATATGGCATAAATGCTAACAGACTCAAACTATGTCAGTATTGCTGGAACTAGCGTTGTGATTCAGTCAGTCAGGAAAGGTGATCGCAGACTCTAGATTCTAGAGTCTTCAGATTTCTAAATGTGTATATGAATCTGTCAGATATCTAAGTTAGACTGCCTATCTAATACCTTTTCACCTATATCTCCGTCACCTCCCCAGAGACAAGCGTCACCGACGGCGTGACAGTGCTCCCCCGAACGTGGGTCAGGGTCAAGACTTGGCGTACCTAGAGGCGCTGGCTAAGTTCAACGACTGGCGAGCCCAACAGCGCAACAGTGACATCCTGCCGGATCATCCCCTTCCATCGAGCGCTACACTTCCTCCGCGGGTGTCACTGTTGGCGCAAGGTACCATCAAGGAGGAACCATCGGGAGACGATAACAGCGATGGTGAGGGTGACTTCAGTTCCGACATCGAGCTAGCACGGAACGAGCGCATGATACTGACCCGGAGCGCTAGTCGATTCGAAGTACCCAAATCTCCACGATACGCTCGTCACCACCGTTCCGCCACCGTAGCGCCAACAGTCGCGTCCGATCTGGCTCCAAAGAAACCGAAACGCTCCGTAGAGTTCTATCGCAACATCAACCGCATCCCGACCGATGCATCGTCCAACGCGTCCCAGCACTCGAACGGCCAGTGGAACAACGGCTTGAAATCGATCGAGAAGAACCACTCCAGCCCGGCCGAGATACGCTACTCGCTGCCGGCCGTACTGAGTGCGGAGCACCACGAACGCTCCAAGAAGCGCACGAAAGCTACCACTCCGAAGCCGAACAATACGATCTACGAGAACGAGGTGGCGGAATTCGAGGCACACCATATCAACGGCACCTTTGGTGATTCGTACGTCGTACAGAGTCCACCGCGACTGTTCTACAAAGCCAACGCAAGTCCGTACGCGGACGGGACACCAAAGAAGCAGAGCAACCTCAAAAATCGCGCCCGCGTGTTCAAAGACAAGCCAGCACCGGCACCTCCCGCCGCGGTGGGAACGAATGGAACGGTTACGGTAACCAACTGCCTTGGAAAGCAGCGTCAGAACAGTGACTCCGATTCGCCACTGACTGGATCGTACCGGAAGTACGAGCTCAACTCGTCCTCCGTGTACGACGAGCACGTCATCTCATCCCGTGCCTACCGCGGATCGATGAAGCCGAAGAGTTCTGAAGAAACAACACCAGCGAAGGCGAAGCGCAAGTCACTCACCTACCAGACGATCATCAACAAACATGGCGACCTGGTGGACTACGCGCTCCCGTTCAGTGACAACGCGGACACCACCGCCGAAACGAAACCCGAGGTGAACGTACCCAAGCAGCACACGCCGGGTCAGGACACGCTGGCGGAGATACGGAACTGTGAGCAGCTGATCAACGAGAACTTCCAGTTCCTGCAAACCACCACCTTCCAGGATGACTCTAGCAGCATCATCACGGAACCGATCAGCGTGCTGAAGGGTCGATCGGCGCGCATAGTAACCGATCTCGATCGCTCCAACGGGGGAAGCACCCTGAAGGAGGAAGAGGACGAGTTGTGCGAACACGACGAACAGCTCGAGCTGGAGCGTGAGGACGAGCTGCTCCGGAACCGTCAGCAGGAGATCGACGCCCAGCTGGCGCAGTTTGCGCTCCAGGAAGATCCGCAGGACATACTGCTCGAGTTGGATTCGCTGCAAAAGTGGAGCAAGAGCATACAGATGTCGGACGACTTCCTGCAGACGCGCTACACCGAGCGGAACCTGCTCGAGTGCTTCCGGCGCAGCATCGGTAGCAATCTGCTGACGTGCTTCCCGAACGAGGTGCGCTATCGGGTGGGAAGTCTGCGCAGTGCGTTCGCCTGTCCACTTGAATTTTCTTGTGGGCTATTCAGGGGCGTTGCGGTAACGCTGCGCAAGTACTCGCTGAACATGGAGCGGAGTCTGTACTTTGCGGAGGAGGCCTGCAAGCGCGACTTCGAGGTGCTGTCGCAGGTTCGTCATCCAACGATGGTCACGCTGATGGCCGTATCGTACGATTCGGCACTGAACCAGGCAACGTTGCTGCTAGAACCGTTCGATTTTACACTTTTTGATTACATCCATAAGATGGTAAGTATATTGGAAGAAGGGACAGGTTTTGCTCGACTCTTACATTGTTTTCGTCCTTTCTCCTCACAGAACAAGCGACTATCGTTGATACACGCCATCACGGTCGTGCAGCAGATCTCGTCGGCCGTCTGCTATCTGCAGGAGTGCGGCTACATCCACTCGAACATCTCCAGCGGCTGCATCCTGATGCGGCGCTATCCATACTCCGTGAAGTTGACTTCTTTCGAGCTGACAACGGACGCCTCGTCGGAGGAGGTACGGCGTGAGATCGAGAACCGATACGGCAGCACGTCCTCCTCGCGCAACTCAATGACCTCGTCCCAGAACGACGAACTGAAGAAGATCACTACGTACGCGCGGCTCATCAAAAACGACGAACAGTTCCTGCGCGACAAATACCGCAAGCTGTCGTCGGAAATCTGTGACAATCGTACTAAATCGCACGGCGGTCAGTTTGCGTTCGGCGACGGGACCGGCCACGATTGCCGCGCCAGCCGATTCTTGCCCTACTGTAAGGAGTACAGGGAGAAGTTTTCGCTGTTCTACTACGTCGCACCGGAGCTACTCGTACCGAAGGCGAGCTTCGTCTATCCCAGCAAAAGTACCGACGTGTACTCGATCGCACTGCTGCTGTGGGAAATACTGAACGGTTACGTCCCATTCGTGGTGTACAACCGTGGGGAGCTCGAGAAGCTTCACACGTCGGCCGACTTACCGCTGCCGATGTTCGAAAAGGAACGCTGCGAGCGCTTCCGGCAGATTTTCGAGGGCGGGCTGGGCGATCTGTGCAGCAGAAAGATCAGTATGGCCAACGTGGTCGATCTGCTCGACTGTCTGCTGCTGGAACTCGGGATGGAGAAGAACGGCACGTACGACTGGCTGGCGGACGATTACGAGGAGCGTGCCAACTCGTCGGAGGTGCGGCTCAAAAACGAACTCAACGACGTTCGCAAACAGAGCGCAAACATTGAGAAAGCAGACAAGATCTACTTCCACACGGAAGAGACGGATCAGGTGAAGGCGATGGGCAAATCGCAGCCGAAAAAACCTGTACGCAAAATCAATCGCTCGAAAGCGTTGGTTCCGGAAGCGCATCACGCCACCGAACGGCGCTCGGACGTGATCCCCAGGAATCGCCAACAGCCGTTGGATAAAAAGTCACCGCTCAGCTCATCCTTTAGTCTCTCCAACTCGGCCATCTATCAGACTATCTTCGATTTTAACAACAAGTTCCTGTCTCCTAAATCCTCCAGCAAGCAGGTTATCTACGATCGGACCAGTACGGTGAAAAAGCACAAGAAACCACCGCGTGGCAGCAAGAAAGCGGTCAAGGAGTTGTTCGAAGCCAACGCACAGCTTGACAAAAGCTTCATCGAGCCGAACAAGGATGCTGAGATCGATCGTAGCGAGCAAGATGAAAAGTGCACGGAAATCAATTATTTGCAGCAGGAACGTTCTAACTCGAAGCTGGAATCGGATCTGCCATCGGAGGATGTACCACAAAGAACGGCCGATGAGCCCATTCGATCGGCAAGCAGTGATCCCGTAGAGCTGGGTACCCCGCTGCAGCGCAACCATCCCTCCAAATCTTGCGACAGCTCGCCGGGCGCTAGACGCCGCAGCGCGACACCGAAGTTGAACAACTCGTTCCGGTTCACCATTGGCGATTTTACGCTCCCGGACACACCGATCGCTCGCAAGAACAAGATACGCAAGCATGCGTGGCTGTCGGACCAGAAGCTACGTATGACCACGGATGACTCGCAACCCGCCACTCCGGAGGACTGCCGCAGTAAGTCGTTCTTCAACGCAGAACTGGCGGCACGCAGTGGTTCGTTCCTAACCTCGACGAACCTCAACTGCTCCACCTCGCTGCAGGACATCAAACCGAAGCGCATCAACATCAGCGTGAACATCATACGATCGCCCGAAACGCGAACGACCGTCACGGTGCAGAAGAATCGTACTCCGAAGCTGGTGCTAAACGGTGATGACGCGCCACCGTTTGAGGAGATGCATTGGAAGAAGGAGAAGCTGATCTGCGAGCGCAGCCAGTTGCCTACATCGGAGGAGGACATAGCGGAGGCAGCAGAAGAGCGGCAGGAGCTCAATGCTGGTGCGGCTTTGGACGATTCGTTAAGCGTTGTATCCGCACACTTGTCGTCGGTGCGGGATGTGATTAAAAAGATTGAGACTACTTTCGAAAAGACCGGCTTCGACTACAGCCCGATAAGGAAGGCGGAAGGCAGTGGCAGGAAGACGGTCACCGAGGGAACCATTGGAAGAAACATTGAAGGATCGTTAGTTGTGGAGGAAAATTTGCTCGTTCCAACCAAGGTACTGGAGCTGGAGAAGACACTGGAAGCGGAAGAAGCCTCCCAGTTGAAGGAAAATGAGGAAGATGTCGAGAAGGAGAATGAACCTGCGCCTGTTGAACCGTCATCCATTCCTTTGATGGCGATTCTACCTCCCTCGCCGGTAGCAGAGTCGCCCCAAAGCACGGCAATAACACACCTCAACGTACTGCTGGCAAACAATCAAGCCAAACCAAAAGACACTCCAGTGAAGCCGGCACCGGAAGTTGATAACACCCTCGCGTTCCAACAGGCCGTTCCCGTGTCATTCGCTCCCAACTCGCAGCTATACTTACGCCGCAAGGCACTCAACACCGCCGCCAACGGTGTGGCCATCCACCACCAGCAGACGGTGTACCGGGAGAGTATCGTCTCCAGCACGGACCGGCTGGCGGAACCAGCAACCTCGCAGACGGCAGTTCCGCCAGGCAGTGCGCGCAAGAAGAAGCTAACAACGCGCGTCACGGTCAACATGCGCAAGATATCACGCCGTGCCTCGGACATCAGTCCGGCATCGTCGCGACCCAGCTCCGCCAATCTAGACGAGATGGATCACCCTCCGTCGTCCGGGTGCATTACGCCGACCGGCACCGGGCAGGGTTGCCCGGTCCGGCACTCCTGCGGCAATGAGCTGCTGAGAGCATTTTCCAAGTTAAGACTGATCGCACCGGAGGAACCGGCCGGACGTGAGGATGCTACCGGGCGTGCCGTCACACCGGTGGCCGGTGGCAACCGGTACGAGCGACTCGTGTGCTGTAACTGCGGTAACTCAATGGTACCGGCCGAAGGTCTTAATGGTGAGTAGCCAGTGTTCTTGAAGAAACAAAAACATCAGAAAATTACGTCCACTCCTACTATACTTATTTTGTAGTGCCTGCCGGAAGCCGCATCGGCATGACGGCCGCCTTCGGTGAGATGAACTTCCCGCGGGATAGCTTTGCGTCCATGTTCGAGCCGCCGATGACACCGACGACGGCTAGCGCCATGGCCAGCCGATTCCATTCAATGACTCCTTTCCAGGTATGACATGGTGTGAGCATGAAATTGTGTAGTTTGTACAATCTGGAGTGTTAAAGTTCGACAGGAAATAGCAATCCACTTTAAAGTTCACATAAATAGGCGATAGTCGATCGATAGTTTCAGACACAACGCGTTTAGGTTCACTCTAGCTCCAAATTTGATCACTTTAATATGATATGCGCGTTCCCCACCGCTTCCAATACTGCATGCCAACGCCTCGGCCGAATGAACGGCGAGAGCGTGATCGCGAATGCAATCCACGCGAACGTTCATTCGCCAATGATACGGGTGGGGCTATGCTTCAAGCTATCAATGCAACGTAGCCAAAGTGAATGGTTTCCAATTACACGCCCCGCGTTGGCTATGGTGGTCAGTGGTGGTTTCGATTTTGAAAGTAGGGCAGTTGGTTGTGTTATAAAGACACGCATCAGCTCACTAACCACCAA